>JAXBDA010002203.1:0-44961 GCA_036023075.1 Gaultheria prostrata | reverse complement strand
AGAGAGCGCACAATTACCGTGTGGCTTGATCGCGTTAAATCGTGAGAATCATGAATCTATTTAGACTATAGGTGATATGAGCCTTAGCCCGGACCTCTTATTTTATTTTTAAGCAATCTCCTATTTTTAGTCTTTCATTTAAATCTTTAGTTCTAAAATCACCAAAAATCAAGAAACGAAAGGGTTGGCTACCTATAGCTAAAAATCACCTTTTAAGAACGATAAGCTATTTCACTCCATAAAACCGTTCTCTGTGGATTCGACCTCGGACTTTCCGAGTTATATACTTGCAATCGATTTCATAGCCCTACGCTTAGGGTTAGGCACTTTGAGATACACTCTTTGGTCGCAAGCAGTAAAGCCAGAATCCGCGCCAGAATGCATGCAAGATGGTTCGAAACCTCAGCCTGAGGTTTTGGAAGAAGTTAATTTACGAATTGGAGAAGGAACTCTGAGGCCAGTGTTCGTTAGCACGGCGCTTGAAAGCGGCCTAAAGGGAAGACTGATATCGCTTCTACAGCGGTACATCGATGTGTTCGCTTGGCATTATGAAGAAATGCCAGGATTGGACACCAAGTTGGTGTCTCATCACCTAAATGTGTTCCCAAACTCTAAACCTGTTAAACAGGGCCAACGCAAGTATCAACCCGACTTAGAGGAGAAGATTAAAGAAGAGGTGGAGAAGCTGAGGAAGGCAGGCTTTATCCAGCCAACCCAATATCCGCTCTGGCTGGCAAATATTGTACTCGTAAAAAAAAAGAACGGCCAAATTAAAGTGTGTGTCGATTTCCGCGATCTCAACAAGTCTTGCCCCAAGGATGAGTTCTCGGTGCCCCACATTGATACATTGGTTGATGCGACATCCGGACACCAATTGTTTTCTTTCATGGATGGGTTCAGCAGGTATAATCAAATCAAAATGGCTCTAGAGGACGCGGAGAAGACAGCATTCAGAACCCCGTTGGGAAACTTCTACTACACTGTCATGCCATTCGGACTCAAGAACGCTGGCGCCACCTACCAGCGCGTGATGACAACAATCTTTCACGATATGCGGCATCACATTGTGGAGGATTATGTGGATGATTTGGTAGTAAAATCGAAGGAAAAATTTGACCATCTTGAACATTTGGAGTCACATTCTGCGTTCGGGGTAGCATTAGGAAAATTCTTAGGATTCCTTGTTCACAAACACGGAATTGAAGCGGATGAGACGAAGATAAAGTCTATAGTGGAAATGCCCCCACCCCACTCCCAAAGAACCCTCAAAAAGTTCCTGGGGAAGGTGTCTTACCTACGAAGATTCATCCCCGCGCTTGCGGAAATCTCAGCACCTTTCAGTGATCTTTTGAAGGGAAAGGCAAAGTTTGAATGGCGCGCAGATCACCAGCTGGCCTTTGATAGAGTCAAGGCTGTCTTAGTTTCCCCACAAACAATGATCGCGCCACAGAAAGGGAAGCCACTAATTCTTTACCTGACGTCCACCCCGAGATCCATTGGGCCCCTTCTTGTCCAAGATATTGATGTAGTGGAGCGACCAGTATATTATATCAGTCGAAAAATACAGGGGGCTGAAGAGCGATATACCCCCGTAGAGCGACACTGCTTGGCGCTGGTCTTCACTGCGCAAAAACTCCGTCACTATTTTCTATCCTTCAAAATTCACATTGTCAAAAAGAGTGACCCAATGCGATATTTGCTCTCGCGATCAGCTCTCACTGGGAGACTGGCACGATGGCTTTTAGCACTGGCGGAATTTGAGATTACCTGCCTAGCACCCCGCGCAATCAAATGCCAAGCCCTTGCTGACTTACTGGCACAATTCCCAAGCGGACAGTGTGAACCAATCGAAGAAGCACTCCCAGGCGATGGTTTCGAAGCGTTAGCTGCCACAGACGACAAGGTCATGTGGACGCTAAGCTTCGATGGGGCCGCAGGAGGAGGTACAAGTGGCGTGGGGATAGTCTTACAAAGCAGTAATGGTCAGCGCGAATGTCTGGCGTACAAATTAGCATTTCATTGTTCGAACAATGAGGCAGAATACGAAGCTTTGATCCTAGGGCTCCTGGCAGCTATCATAAAGGGGATTAAAACCCTCAGAATTGTGGGGGATTCAAAACTCGTTATTCTACAGACAGAAGGCCAGTATGCGCTTAGAAAGCCTGCTCTTGCACCATATAGGGCCACCGTACAGAAACTGATGCAGCGGTTCGAGGATGTGGAAACAATCCACAGGCCCAAAACAGACAACAGGTTTCCCGATGCACTAGCCACCCTTGGAGTAAAGATGGAATTTGGAGAAGGCGCTGTATCAATAGAGATTGTTAAAAGAACAGACCCGTCTATGGTTGAACAAATGAATGAGGTGCGCGCCGTAAGTGAATGGCAGGAAAAGATCATAACGCAATTAACAACTGGAGAAGGCGGCTTGCCCATATCTGAAGTCGCGTAGTTCACTATGGTGGGGAAACAACTATACTACAGCTATACTACCCTCAGGGATGGCTAGTGCGCTGTATAGGCTCCGAGGAGGAGAAGGAGAGGTTGCGTCAGATCCATGACAAAACCTGCGAAGAAAATGAGATTTCCCTCTATCGAAGAATCAAGAGACAGGGCTATTAGTGGCCGGATATTAAGCGGGATGCCGCGGCAATCCTCAATGGTTGCGAGCGTTGCTCACTATTTACCTTGGAGCGAGAATGTTGTTTCTCAGTTGACAGAGACTGGAGGCAGAAGTACGTTGACTTCTTGCAAGAGGGCGCGTTACCCATGGAAAAAGAGTACTGAAGGGAGGTCAAAATGAGTGCCAAACGCTACTTCATGGAGAATGGAAAATTATACAGAAGGGCCCTAGACCACACTCCCTTGCGATGTCTGTCTAACGAGGAGGCTGAGGAAGTCTTGCACAAATCCCACGAGTTGGAGCACCAAGGCGGCCGGAAGCTGTATGAGCACATCATCCACCTTGGCTATTATTGGCCAAGAATGGAATCAGATGCGAAGAAGCACCTGTGCAGATGCCATGCTTGTCAAAAGTTTTGAAACCTGGTACACGCTCCAGGGGTTGAACTTGATGCCGTTCGCGCGCCCTACCCCTTCCACACTTGGGCTATGGACTTGGTAGGGCCCATAACTCCGCACTCATGAAAATATCAGTGGATTTTGGCAGCTACAGAAGTTAGCACCAAGTGGGTAGAGGCAGTTCCTCTCAGAAATGCGACCAGCGCGGTTGTGGCACAATTTATCAGAGAAATTAAGGTTAGGATATTAAGAATGAATAAAACTCTCTCAAATGCCACAACTGTGGCTTTCATTGATTTATATAATATTTACATGATAATAGATATGCACTGATATACAAATATTTGAAATAAAGGATAAGATACAACAAACTAGAGATAAGGATAAACATCTTCCAATATGCCCCCTCAAACGGACTGGGGACGAGCAGTCAAAGTCAGTTTGTCTCGCAAAAATTGAAAACGAGTGGAAGACAGACTCTTTGTCATGAGGTCGGCAATCTGATCTTTGGTGGAGATAAAGCGAACATTTAAATCCTTGCGAGCTACTTTGTCACGCACAAAATGGAAATCAATTTCCACATGCTTGGTGCGGGCATGGAAGATCGGATTGGCAGAAAGGTAAGTGGCACCCACATTGTCACACCGAAGGGTGGGGGCAATGGGTTGCGAAATGCCCAGTTCAAACAAAAGGGACTGAATCCAAGAGAGTTCCGTTGCCGCATCCGTCAAGGCTTTGTACTCTGATTCCGTTGAGGAGCGGGCAATAGTTCATTTTTTCCTGGAGCACCAAGAGATAATATTATGGCCAAAGAAAATAGCAAAGGCACCCGTTGGCCGTCGATCATCAATACAACCAGCCCAATCGGCATCTGAATAGGCTTGTAGAGTCATTGGAAAATTTCGGGACATGAAAATACCATGATCAATGGAGTGTTTGAGATACCGGAGGATGCGTTTGACGGCAACCCAATGAATTTCAGTGGGTGTGCATAAACTGACAGGCTTTATTGACAGCAAAGGCAATATCCGGTCTCGTGAGGGTAAGATATTGAAGAGCGCCCACAACTTGACGATACTGTGTTGGGTTCGCAAATGGTTGCCCGCCATGCTTTGTTAATGGGACTGTGGTAGAGCCAGGAGTGAGAACAGGTTTGCAATTGTGCATGTTTTGTTTTGAAAGAAGGTCGGTAATGTACCGATGTTGAGACAGATGCAAACCGTTTGGCGTGGGAGTTGCTTCAAAGCCCAAGAAATAGTGAAGGGTGCCAAGATCCTTGAGTGCAAATTCAGAACTTAAAGTAGCAATGAGCTTGTTGATGAAAGCTGGTCGATTACTTGTAAGTAATATATCATCAACATAAACAAGTATGTAAACCCGAAGCATGCCGTGGCGTTGAATAAAAAGAGAAGCATCACTTAGATCCCACAAAGCCAATGGATAAGAGAAAATCTGATAATCTATTAAACCACGCATGGGGAGCTTGCTTAAGCCCATAAAGTGATCGATGGAGTTTGCATACAAAGTAAGGGTGTTGAGAATCAACAAATCCGGGAGGCTGAGACATATAGACCGGTTCACGGAGATACCCATTGAGAAAGGCGTTGTTGACGTCTAATTGATGGATTGGCCATCCAAGAGAGGTAGCAAGAGACAAGACCAGACGAATAGTCGTGGGTTTTACAACTGGACTAAATGTTTCAAAATAGTCAAGACCAGGTTGTTGATGGAATCCTTTAGCCACTAGTCAAGCTTTGTATCGATCGATAGTACCATCAGCCCGATGCTTAATTCGGTAAACCCATTTGCACCCAACAACATTATGAGCTCCAGTAGGAGGAACTAATGTCCAAGTTTCGGTTTGTAACAAGGCAACTATCTCAGTACTCATGGCCGCCCGCCATCGTGGACTTTGAGAGGCAGTGGTATAGCAAGTGGGTTTTTGATTTTCAGAGGAACGGGAACCAGAGGCAGACACAGCAAAAAGAGCATGAGGATGGCTTTGTTTCATAGACCGAAGGAGCATAGGATGAGTACGGGGTTTGGATGTAGAAACATGAGAATTGGGTGAAGAACCACTGGGAGCACTCGAATTGGAGGGCGAACTTGCTGGATTTTCAGAGGAGAGAACATGAGGTGAAGATGAAGATCTCGGACTGAGATTTGGCGAAGGCGAAGATGGTGACTTGGTTTGGGGATGAGGTGGACTCTTGGTGGCTTTAGAAAGAAGGGACTGAGAGGGTGAACGACACTGAGTTGGACCAGAGTGTGATGTGCTAGAACCGGTAGAGAAACGAATAGATGGAGGTAAATGGGACACAACAGCCCAAGGAGTAGAATTAGGTACTGCCTTGGATGGCACATGCCCAAGTATAGATGGGCCAGAAAATGGAAATGTATATTCGTCAAAGCGCACATGACGAGCATAACATAAACGACCCCTTAGCCCGGTCAAGACAACGGTACCCCTGATGGGATGGACTATAGCCGAGAAAAACACAAGGAGCAGAACGGAAAGACATCTTATGACGATTATACGGCCGTAAAAATGGATAGCATAAGCAACCGAAAACTTTTAGAAAAAGATAGTCTGGTGGCTTTTGAAAAAGACATTTGAGAGGAGAGAGACCATGCGAGACTGGGGAAGGTAGGCGATTTATAAGATAAACAGCCGTTTCGAAAGCAAAATGCCAATATTTTTGTGGGATCGAAGCATGAGCAAGTAAGGCTAGGCCGGTTTCAACAACATGTCGATTGCGGTGTTCAATTTTTCCATTTTGTTCGTGTGTATGAGGACATGGAAGACGATGAATGATGCCACTTTTTTTTTTGGGGTAAATATGATGCCACATTTTTTATAGAAAGAAGAGAGAGATCGGTACTCACCACCCCAATCCGTTTGAACAAGTTTAATTTTTGTGAAGAATTGTCGTTCAACCATGATTTGGAATTGAATGAAAATTTGATAAACTTCAGATTTCAACGAGAATGGAAAGTACCATAAATATTTGGAATAAACGTCAAGGAACATTACAAAGTAACGGTGTCCATTTGTTGAGGGCACGGGTGAAGGACCCCACACATCACTAAATACAAGATCTAATGGTGCAGAACAAACAGAGTTCGTTACAGGTAATGATAGACGACACGATTTTCCTAATTGACAAGCATGACAAAGAGGCAGCTTTTTATTTGAAGAACACGGCAATTTATTGTGCGTGAGAACTTGACGAAGGACACGCTAGTGAGGATGACCAAGATGATGATGCCAACACACAGAGTCAACTCGTTCAGAGGGAAGAGCAGACGGAGACGCTGGAGGGGTGGAAAGCTTGTAGAGACCAGACTCAGTCCGCCCGCGGAGCAAAATTTTCTGGGTGACCTAATCCTTGATAAGAAAATAAGATGGATGAAACTCAAAGAAAACTCCATTATCTTTTGTAAATTGAGAAACAGAGAGTAAAGATTTCGTGAGAGATGGAACGTGATGGACATTGAATAATTGAAAGAAGAAGATGTGGTGTGAAGATTGGTATGACCAACTTTAGAGATTGGAAGACCCTTACCATTGCCTACCCGAAGTTGATCACTGCCATGATAATCTTCATGATGGGAGAGAGCACTGAGATCGGGTGTTGCATGATGAGTAGCCCTGGTATCCGGAAACCAATCGGCAAATGGAACAGAAGACGCCCCATAGGAAGCAACATTTGCCGATGGAACAACCAGAGGATTGTAGCGGTAGTGGCAAGCTGTTGCGGTGTGGTTCTGACCATTGCATATTTGACAACGTTGACGATAATCATGAGATTGGGGACACTGATCACCAAAAGAAGAGGAATGTTGTCGAGAGTCATTGGTGCGGTAGCCATGGTTATGGCCACGACCATGACCGCGACCATTGTGTCCACGCCCCTTATAATTGTTGCTGGAAGAGATATTACGCTGCACTAAATTGGCTTGAGGAGATGGATCGGGGCTGTCAGAGAGCGTAAGAGAAGCGAAACCAACCGAGTGCATGAGCTCATGGCTAAGAAGCATGCTATGCAACTCCGAGTAAGAAAGCGGGGAGGGACGAGCCGCAAGGGTAGTGACCAAATCACGGAAAGTAGAGTTGAGACCTTTGAAAATGTAAAGATTGAAGTCGTGCAATGAGAGGACGACCAGTGGCATTAAGTTCATCCGAAAGGGCCTTGGCTTTTTGAAAGTATTGCGTAACAGTGAGCTCTCCTTGCTTGATGTTCTGAAGATGGAGATGGAGTTGTAGAATCCGGGTGTTAGAGGGAGATGCAAGGGCTGATTCATAGTTCCTGAGACGACATGGAGTCGACAATGAGAGGAAGAACATCCTCTGTCAAAGAAGAGATCAAGAGGCTCATTAGCAACTGATCTTGATCGAACCAAGTTTGGAAATCAGGATTTTTAACAGTTGCACCATCACACAAAATGGTGGAAGGAGGAGACAGATTAGTGCCGTCAACGTAACCAATCAAATGTTGTCCACGGAGAAAAGGTGTGATTTGGGTCTTCCAATACAAATAATTTGTATTAGTGAGCTTGAGAGAAAGGAAGTGATTAGCATTTGGGAATGGAGAAGATGATGGTAATGTGGCAGATTTTGTGGACGTGATTGATGCAGTAATTTGGGAAGATGATGAAGAGGAAGAGCTATTAACGGAAGTCATGGCTAGGTACTGCTCTGATACCAAATTAAGGTTAGCATATTTACAATGAATAAAACTCTCTCACATGCCACAACTGTGGCTTTCATTGATCTATATAATATTTACATGATAAGAGATATGCACTGATATACAAATATTTGAAATAAAGGATAAGATACAACAAACTAGAGATAAGGATAAACATCTTCCAATAAGAGAAAATATCATCTGTTGTTTTGGTATACCCAGGGTGATACTATCAGACAACGGGACACCATTCATTAACAGAAACGTGGGGGAACTGTTAGATTCTTATTTCATCGAGCATCATATGTCTTCGGCCTACTATCCCCAGGGAAACGGCCATGCGGAGGCAACAAACAAATCCTTAACACAGATAATGAGTAAACTCCTGGATGAAAATGGAGGGGCATGGGCTGATCATTTAATCACGGCTCTTTGAGCATACAGAACATCGAAAAGAAAGGCCACGCGCACTAGCCCCTTCAACCTTGTCTACGGTGTTGAGACAGTCCTCCCAGTGGAATTAAGTGTACCATCCACGCAGCTGGCGCTGGCTACAGAAGTAACAGAGGTGGAGCGGCGCGTTGATTTTGAGGCCTTAGAAGAAAGTAGGCAGATTGCGGCTAAGTTTTATAACAGAGGTGTAATCCCGAGAGAGTTTAAAGTAGGGGATCTCGTCTGGAAGTCGACCAGGGACGTCATGAGGAATGTGAAGCTCCTGAAATTTACCCACAGGTGGGAAGGACCTTACGAGGTCATCAAGTCAAGTTCAAGCAGGCACTACAGGTTGTCCAGGGTCAGCGATGGTCATCTCACGGGGCCCATAAATGTTAAGTTCATAAAGAAGTATTATCCATAGTCATTCAGTTTTGATGCATTGTTCCTAGCGAACCAGCCAGAAGTTATCTTTTGTTTCCTTTATTTGCTATTGTATATTTCATGATTGACGGTTCTAGTCAATTCTTCAATGAAATATGTTATCTTTGGCTCTAACCAAGATCATGAATAGAGTTTCAATTCATATTGCAATTTTTATGATTGAATTATTCAAAGTAATCTGGTTAGCCAAGGAAAGTAAAATAGCAAGGGGAACGTAACAGATAAGGACATGCGAAGAAACAATAAAGGCGCGAGAAAGAGCAGCGAAAGAACCACAAAGATTTCCATAATTATACGGTGGGACAAATCCAGTACATCTCCAAAGCTAACATAAAAATAAGCCCTACATGCGCGTAGGGAATAGACTCTTGGAAACTTGGTCCCTATCATCAATGGGAGCCTCATGAGCAGCACTAATGGCCTCTTTTTCCTGAACAAGCGCGTTTAGCTCGTCCTTCTTCTTCTGTAGTTCAATCTGCATGTCCTCAATATCTTTCTGCAACTATAGAATCTCGAACTCCTTATCTCCGATTCGGGGCAGCAATTTAATCTCCTTACGGCGCTCATGAAGCTTGTCCAAATGCGCGACAACCCAACTGATGTCAAAGCCTAAGTCTTCTAGATCAACGAAGCTAGCTCAGACACTGTTGAAAAAGGAGGTAGTAAAATCCGTCATGCTGGTCAAATGCAAACTCCTCAACAGGGTGCAGAAATTGTCCAGGCATATCCCACCCATCACTTCACTCTTTGCCTTGAAGCCCGCAAGTGTCTCTGGGCGCGTCTGTTCAATCCACTGCAAGATGGGTCTGTCCTTACATGGGACTCACCAACAACCCTAACAGAAGAGTCAGAATGGCCGGGAGAATGAGCTGTCGTGCGTTGCTGAGGCTCGCGCCTAGTAGGTGAGGACGGGTGTGAGGGCACCGAAGTCTTTTCAACTCCTACCATGGCGCCATCAGGAGGAGTGGTTTCAGGCGTCTGGACTTCCCTGGGGCTCGTAGCGGTGTCTTCTTGATCAGCAGCATCCCTCACAGAAGTGTCTAGCCTGAGTGGCTCACGCGCAGACTCGCATTCCTCCGGAATCTCCTCAACCCTACTCCCGCTCAGCCCAACCGCTGCCTCTAACTCTGAAAAGTCATTACGGAAGACGTCATCAATAATTGGGTGTGCAAAATTGATCACAAGTACATAATCTCCTAAGCTATGTTCGTGAACGGGGATTAGCCCAGAGCGCGGCTGGATATCACCCCTTATGCCGTGAAAAGTGCTTGTGGAATCATTATTATGAATACCTGCACCCATGAGGGGCCCTGTAGCCAACGGCTCGATATGAACTTGCATAGCGCCGACAGTTTTGGGTGGCACATTACCCTCTTCGAAGGGCTGCCTCCCTTCAGATGTTAGACCCTCGGAATCACTGTCGACATAGGGCTCAATCTCATAGCCCTGACCAAAGCCCTCTTCTGCGCTCCATTCCCCCATGGGCTGCTCTTCATCACGTCTGTGCGTAGTCACCAGAGGTTGATCAATCTCTCCCGAGACGCGTGGTTCCAGCATTCTATCCAAGGAATCACTCTTCCGCTCGCTAATCTGTTCAAGAAATTCTCTCCTCTCCTGGGCTTAGGGATGGTTAGGGTCATCGTCCTCTGGCTCAACAACTTGTTCGACTGGCTCAATACCCTCTTGGCGCGCCAACACCACGCTGATAGGGACGTTGTCATCTTCATCGCTATCATCTGGCTGTTGGAGGGGCACACCGCACAACTCAGGAGGGAGAACCGGCTCTCCCGCAGCAGTCCTGCGCTCCAACTCCTATGCCAACACTTGACCAGCGCGAACGACTGTATCACTCTGGGCAGGAGAAAGAGGTTGAGAAGCGCGGGGAGAAGACCACCGCGCAATCACGGGTCATCCAGTATCGGCCTACAAAAGAGAAAAGGGATCGAATCAAGAAGATGTACGAGAAAGATAAATAGAAAGGAAACAGGAAGGAAATAACAGTGACAAAAGTGTACCCTTGCTAATCTCCTCCGTGTGCGCCTTCCAACGGGGTCTTCAGATACATCCAGCGTTGCCTGCGATGGGGTATGCACTCTTGTGCGAGCGCTGGTACCTGCCAAAGAGGATATAGGCACAGCAGTTTCAACACCAACGTCCGCTACTCCCGCACCCGCTTTCAAAACCCAGCGGCTTCGTACACCACGCCAACCAGCAACCTGTGGCTTCATAGTGCGCAAAGACAAATTCGGCTTATACACCACGCGTGGCTTCGCTGGCTGCGCGTTCCCATGGACAAAACCATAAAAGGAATCCAAGTTTTTTCTCCAAAACAAACGATAAAGAGGGGTTACCAACGGAAGGCGGAGTGTGTCTGGAAAGCGCCAATGTGTAACCCCATCCAGAAGTGCATCGGAATAACTCAACAAAAAGCGGTTGAAGGTCTCCACAAACTCCGTAGGCTCGGGCCATGCACCTGGAACCACTTGGTCATATCCCAACTGCCGCGTCACCCTGTCCGGTTGGTAAACAACCGTTTTACGACCCTCAGAGCTCATAGAAGGAAGATAGCACGGGCGGCTCATAGTAAAAATACTGATCATTAGCCCACGCTTCTCCATTCGTTGATCAGAAAAGTCCACCTCCTTGGGCGCATTGACAGAACTGTAGCGATAGATGCCATCCAAAACCTGGGTGTAAGGGCGCGGGTACAGCAGAGCTTTCATCATCCATATAGTCCTCCCACAGCTTAGAGGTGGAGGTATTATCCCAGCGGAGTATGATGGGCCAGACGGGACCCTCCAACGTCACCTTATAGTGCCCATCTGCCTCCTTAATGGGGCGCCCGCGCTCATCAACTACTCTTTTGGAAACCTGCGGAGGGAACTTCCTCGCTCTAGGGGCTAATGAGGGGAAATACTCTTAAACTAATGCGGTCAGAAACTGGGTATGAATCATTGATGCAATCGCATAGCGACCCACTAACCTCGCAAAATCCTCAGAGAGCTGGTCGAGTTGCCGGTACAAGTGGCCGAGGAAAAGAGGCCCCAGGGGGAACCGCTTCCCTTGGGCAATCTTCACCGCCAAGGCATAGGTGAAATCACTTGGCGCGTCAACTGGAAAGTCGGGAAAAATGAAGACAGATGAAAGAACGCAATGAATGTGGAAAGATAGTAATCACCTTCAAACTCCGGGCCATCGATATATTTGCGCTCTGTGGCTTCCACCTTCTCCGACTGGTAATCCCTAAAAAAGTAGCGGATCCAGCTATTCCACGACATCTTCTTGGGATCAGTAGCAGCCCTCTGATTCCCATCCTTGTCCCATTGAGAGCCCAGATGGCCCGCCTTCTTGTACATCAACTTCAGTTTGGCCACGGTCTCCTGCTCCTCCATAGAAAACCTCTGTACGTCAAATTCAGCGACTCCATGCGTAGAAAGATGGAGTAGCGCGGAAGTATCTTGGAGAGTTGGGCCAAACTCACCCCAAGGAAACACAAAAGTGTGCGTGTCGCTACTCCACCGCGACACCAAGAAATCCATGTTCTCATTTTTCTTATCCGGCGTCAAATTCCTGGAAATCTTGATGGCCTCAATGGTGTAAGAGTCTTCCAGGATCTTCTTGTACTCCTCCACCTTCAACACGACGTCTACCTAGTCGCCCCAGAATGAGGGCGGCTGAGAAGTGGCGGCGTAGTTCACCGCACAGTAAGGGAAATCACCTCTCTCGAGGCCAAATCTAAGAACAGAAGAAGGGAGAAGAAGGTCTGCATCTTCCCGAGAAACCTCAGGAATAATGGGAAGAGGGTCATCGGGACCACTGCCAACGGGGTCGTATGACTCAACCTTCGCCCAGAATGGATCTTCCAAACTTTTGAAGTACGGAGCTCGACGCCACTCCCCTGATGGTGGGACTGGCCCACCTCTAACCACTCTCTTACCCTCTACGCCTTGCTCTCTTCACGGCATGATCAGAGAAGGGAGAACTCGCTTTGAAAAAGAAGTGAACTTTGGATTAGGGAAGCGAAAGAATAATGAGTTTTAGAGAGAGAAAGTGAAATTGCAAGTGTGTGAGAGATCACCGACTTTCTCTAAGTATTTATAGGGAGGGGAGCAATTGGTTGCAGTGCCATGAATAGTCGCTGCCATTAAAATCCCTTAAGAAGCGACAGTTCAAAGCTACTGAAGCGACTCCTCTGTCAGGAATTTTTGAAAATCGGAAACGGCGCCATAATGGCGGGTACAACTGAAAGGACACAAGCTGATGTCACGCGCGCGTGCGATAGAGCGTAAAGAGTACGGCCACGCGCTTGCGTGTCACACACGCGCGTGGGGGCTATTGTAGGGAAGGTCAGCTTAGTGACCTAAGTTGAACAATCTCAAGGTTGACCTCCCAATAAGATGATGACAAATGTCATGCACCACCGCGTGACACGTGGCATCCGCGCATGGTACTGACCGCTTGGAGCCATCAGTGCGGGCTACCCCACACGGTAGCTCCCAGTTGCGCGCCCTTCATGGCCCGACTGAGGAAACTTCTCTATATGACCATGGGCCATCCATACACGGAGAAAAGCCCATGAGTCTCATGACTGGCGCAACCCAGATGAATGGGCAAGAGCGCGAGAATACAGTCTTTTCTAGCCCAAGTAATCATACTTGCTCTGGTCTGAAGGCAGGACCTAAGGGTCCCCCTGAGGCTTGGCTCCGGTATAGGCACGCCCGAACAGGTCATGATCTTGCCCACACGGGAATAAAGGGAGATCCTGTGGTTTGGTGGCTATAAAAGAATAAGAGGCTCTCTGCGCGAGGGGTGGAATAGCGCGCCCGAGTAAGCCGCGCAGTCAGGATTTATGGAGGGGACACGTGTTCTCATGATATAGAGCGATAGCCTGGCGCCTAATCATTGGCTCAGGTTGCCTATAAATATGAGACATTCCCTCACGTTCCCAAAGTTGATTCTAGAGAGAGAAAGGAGAAAAAGTGGATAATCACTAATTTGGAAGGAGAACATTCGTCCTAGTGAGGTCATTCCATTCTCTAGGTCATCCGGAGCTGCCATAGACTAGTCTAAAAGCTACCTTCTGCCTTAGTCTCTTCTGTACACTCCTGCTCTATTCTCCACCCTTCCTCTTGATCTCTCTATTCCTTTTTCTATTGATTATTGTTAATCATTCTTACCTCTCCAGCTCATATATTGACTTGTATCAGAACCTCACTTACAGTTTGCCATGACCCAAAGACCCTCACGCCCACTACATTCCCTTTAGTTTCTGAAAATGTAAGAATGGCTACACACCCATCAAACTGAAAAGATTAAAGCTAACAAATGCATACCTTAACCACTAATGCAAAGTTGCGATCAATTTGAAAACTTGGAAACTAAAACTTCAATTTAATGCATAAAAAATGAAATGGAAATTTTAATCAGAGGTCCTGAAATAAAAGAAACCATCCAATCTTCCAGATTTAAAAATTGTTTGATTGTTTTAAAACAAAATTATCTTAGTTAAAATATCTATTTAATGAATGGTCATTTAGAGATAAACATAAATGAAAAGTTTGGGAAAACTAATGGGATTTCCATTGGACCTTAAGACAATCACCAAAATCTACTTGCAAAGAGGAAAGAAAAACCAAATTAGTTCATCATAGAGATTTATGGACTGTTGCATTATCAATGGCTGCATTCCAACATTGTATGTTGCATGGACTGTTCTATATAGCCTATCCTTGGGGGTTGTCCCTTGGAGCTTTTGATATCCCTTGTGGAGGGGGCGGTCCTCCAAATTTTGCTACTGCAAAACCCAGATTTCAGCAGTGGTATTTGTATGCATGCGGGCTGCCATATTCTGGGCAGTGGTCTACGTATTAAGCTGTTATGATTGGAATGCACTGCTGCATTTTGGGCAGTGGAATTGCCAAGTTCAAATACTTTGATCCAGCTCTCACTCTGCAAGTCCCAAGTTCAAATACAGTTCAACAAATGGATAGCAAGATTCTATAGGCTGTGTGGGTTCATATTGTCCATCATTTGGGCCCAGCACAACCCAATCCATATATAGCAAGATTTACTTCCTCTCTTTGAGTTGGCCCACGATATACTTGTTCAGTGTGGGTGTCCCAAGCAATTTTCCAGCATCTGGACTGTACCAAGCAAGTTATTGATTCTATGGGCCGGTTATAGGGCATGTTGATTCTTCTCAAGTGTGGCCGGCACATACAAATTTCCCAGCACTTAGTTCGACTAGCTTTTGTGGTCCAACGTTCTGACAAGTGGGCTGACAAGAGCTAAAATCAAGTCACTAGATAGTCATTTGACTTTGACTTTCCACCAAAAATCAAGCCAAAGTTCCAAGCTCCATTATTTTGTCATGTGTTTCTTTTCCCTCTTCTTAGATGGATTAGAAACATTTGTTGCACTCCTTTGTAGCCACTTGGCGTAGGATTTTTTTATTATTAATATTTTTTTTCTTTCTTTCCTCCTGGGGTATGCCCCTTGAAGGCTGTACATTCGCTTAGCCTCTTTTTATTTCAAGCTGATTTACCCAAAAAAAAATAGAGATTTCTGTTCAAATTCAGAGGATAACATTAAACATGCATGGCGATGAGGCTAAACCACTCAAACCGACTTACTATCAAAGCATTAGGGTAAAAAGGAATAGAAAACAAACTAACAATTAAAATCGAAACCCCAATAGAATCTCATAAATCTAAAATCAAAAAAGGGGGAAAGCCCAATAGAATCTCATGCATGATACATGTTATCTTCTCCCTCCATTGTCCATCGACAAAGCTTCCCGCTTCGTGCTATTGGAATGGGAGGAGGGGATAAGATGAGGCGGTTGTGGTCCTCGTGGATGAGGATCGACGGAGTGGAGACCTAATGGACGGAGCTGCTCAAAGGAAGGGTTTTGGGGAGGAGAGAGAGGGAGTGTGTTTCAATTTTCCGTGGCCTTGACGTGTATCTTCAGGGATTGAACCTTGGTCGGCTTTCGAGATAGAAATAGATTTAGGTCTGTTGCGAGCAGGAGGGTTAAGCTAACCTGATCTTAGGGAGAGAGGAGGACAACGGCTTCGATCTCCAATAAGTTTGTCACGATAGACAGCAGTCGGCAGGGTAAGAGTCAAGACGAAACCAACCTGCATATTGAGCATTAACCAACACACCAAATTCAGATTGAGCATTGTCTGGGTGTTCTGGTCATTAAAATGTGGTGAAGACTCAAGGAAGGGCCTCTGCTCTTGATCAAGTTTCTCAAGGTATTTATACGGCTGCAAGGGATTTTCTTAGCTCTAAAAGGAATTTGAAGGCTTCCATCAAGAACAAAGCTATCTGCACCAGATGGAGTTTGCCAGATAAAATTTTAAAATCTGTATAGCTTGCATGTATAGTTCGAATTGCTTCTTTTTGCTATGTTTTTTCGGTTGTGATGTAAATGGGATACTGTCCTTCCCTTGTGATTCATTTGGTTAAGCTTTAATAGAATCTTTGCACTTGACGGAAAAAAAAAGAAAACAAGTTGAAGAATACGTAAAGATCTCATAAGTCTTCACCACATTTTAATGGATCGAAGGAATATTCAACACTATAAGAATATAACTCAAATTGGATCTAACTCGGAGTATCACGTTGTTCCAAGTTAGAATTTCAATTATGCATTCTATCAAACAGTTACTGAGCATTGTCCACTATGTGCTATTTAGCATTCTCAACATGATGATGTTACTCATAACACATAATCCAAAGTCCAAACCCAGAATCACGATCTTATGAAGATCCAAGTTTGAAAGAGTCAAACTATACATAATTGGCAACCAAAAGAGGTGAACCTTTGGTCGGATTTGGGGGTTTTTGACTGGATTGATTTGGCCTTGTGGGGTTGAAGGGCTTTCGAAGAGTGGAATGTGGGGGGTATTTTGCACAGAGGTTCGGGTTGTGAGAGTGACGAATTGTGTGTCGATTTCGATGAGCAACGACGCTATAAATAGGGCTTAACACCGGAGAGTCCCAATCTGATCATGACACGAATTGGGACATTTTGCAACACATTGGACTCTATCTCATAGAGTCCGCAACTTGATTGATAAGAAATCACACGGTTATCCAATCACCGGAAAGAATTTGAGTCTCGATCGGCGTCTACAACGAAAGCTTCTAGAATAAGCTGATTTGCCGGCCGGCCAAAGGATTTGCCGGGCGGTGGATGCATCTGGGTACGAATAGTCAATTTTGGTCAGAAGACCGGGTTTCTACCGGTTTGCAAATAGATGTGCCTGCCGGTGAATTTGAGTGCCGGCCGATATTTCAATTGAGTTAGGGAGGTTTTGGGTCTTGGGCGCGAAATCCTTGCAAAAGTTATGAGATCCACGTGAACTTTCCCAAAGCACTGGGGTATCGCTTTCATCATCGAGAGTCCGCACGGAGCGGTACTCGAAATACCTATCAAGCCAACTTAAGGTGTCTACAATATCATATATCGATAAAGGGTTTTGAATGTACTAGAGGATGGTGTAGGCTTAGGTTTGTTTTGAGGAGGTTTGGGTTTTGGTGGGGTTTCAAGCACTTATTCAAACTCCAAAGTGTTTTGTTGGTCCATTTTCATCATCGGGAATGCCGAGGACTTTCTTAGGTTCAAATTGGGATGTCTACAGCATCCTTCCTGAATTTAGTACATATGATCAATTACACCCAAACCTCAAAACCTTGGCAATACCTAAATTTTTACGTAGCACTATATCAACCGTAAGGCAATATAAAAAACTTCCACTTGCGATGTGAACTGAAAATGATCAGACAAACCCTATTCCCCCAGCTAATTCACCAAGCAAATTTCCATCAAATAATATTTTCTCAATAATCAAAGACCTTTCACTTTGGCCTCAATGCCCATGTCCAACCTAGACATACCAAATTAAACAAATAAGCCCAACATGGCCCACACCAGAAACAAACAACCCTTGCCGTTAGGCCCGGAGACCGGTTACGGGGGGGATGGCCAATGACGAACACCCAGCGACCCTAGCCATTATGCCCAAAACCGGTTTTCACCCAACAGTGAAATCGGCAGAGGACGTAGAGGCCGACGCATCACAGTACAAATCAGCGAAGAGCAAAATGAAGAAAGAAAGGCCAGAACTCAAGCACACCGCCAACGTACCACCGGCCCATGAAAATGATAACCACGCCGTCGTGAACACGTCGAAACAGTCAGACTCCAGAGACATCGCCAAGAAACTGCAAAAAAACAGTCCTCACAAACGGCAAAGAGGATCCACCTACCTAGATTCCACACGCCATCGTACGTCATCAAAATTTTCCATCCCTGCTCGCCACAACCATCACCTGCAACAAAAGTGAAAAAGGAAAAAGAAAAAAAAAGGAAGAAGGCGAAGAGGTAGAGAAGAGAAGAGAAGAGAAGAGGAAGAGGAAAAAAGGGAGAAAAAAAGAAAGATAGAGATGGAGATAGAGAGTGACAGTGATATATATATATAGGGAGAGCTTCTAGTCCGGGCTCCGGACTTCCGGACCTCCACGTTCCCGATATTGTTTTTATGATCCGAACCGTCCAATGTGTTTAAAACGTGTTTTTAAAGGCCCTTGCGAGAAATCATCAAAAAAAAAATCGGGAAGGGCTTGATCCAAACAGTTTTTCACAAACAGTTTTTGTGAAAAACTGCTCGGATCAAGGTCTTCTCGGTATTTTTTTTTGATGATTTCACCGGGGCCCTTAAAAACACGTTTTAAACACATTGGACGGTTCAGATTTTATAAAAACAATTTTTAAAACCTTCAAAACACCCAAAACCTGACTGGAAGCTAGCCGTAATATATATATATATATATATATATATACATAGAGAGAGAGAGAGAGAGAGAGAGAAAAGGTTAAGGGGTGGGGGAGGCAGAAGCTCCGCCGCCCTTCCACCCCCCCCCCCGGGACCCTAGAAGAAAGTCTTTGCTTTTAGAGAGAGAGGGAGAATAATATGGGTTATTTACCGAGACACCCTCCTACATGAATTTTACCTACCATGAGACCCCCTCTATCTTCCAAAACTTTACCCCAAGACACCTTTTGTCTCGAAACTCAAAGTGGTCATGTTTTGATGATCCAATCCATTCAAGTTGTTTAAAATATGTTTTTAAGGGCACTCGCAAGAAATCAGCTAAAAATATGACCATAAAGTGTTTGATCCAAAGAGATTTCATAAATACATATGTATGAAAAAATTGTTTGGATCAAGCACTTCCCGGTCATATTTTGAGCTGATTTCTCGCGGGTACCTTAAAAACATGTTTTAAACAAGTTAAACTGTTTGGATCATAAAAAAAATTTGATGGTTCATAAAAAACTGACGGAAGGTTGACAGAAGGGGTCGTGGGGTCAAGTTTTGGAAGATAGAGGGGGTCTCGTGGTAGGTAAAATTCGTGTAGGGGGTATTCGGTGAAAAACTGAACTTACAAGGAGTGTCTCGGTAAATAACCCGAAGAATATAAAGAGAGAAAGTCTTTGTGGTTGCTACGATTATATGAGGCTGTTTGCTATATATATGGGGCCGGTTCCCCTCACACTTAAAAAAACACATAAAAAAACACGATTTTATTCCGGGCCCCACTGTGATGTTCCAAACCGTTGATCTTGTTTAAATGAGTAATACAGAAGGTCGTTCAAAAATTCAACTCAATCATATATCGGTAAGTGCTTGATCCAAATAATTTTGCAAAAACTGTGACAGGAATTAGTGTTTTTAAAATAGTTTGGATCAAACACTTACCAATATCCGATTGAGCTGAAATTTTGCAGGACCTTTTATTTTACTCATTTAAACAAGATCAATGGTTCGGAATATCGCAGTGGAGCCTGGAAGAGTGAAGTATTTTTTTAAGTGTGAGGGGAAGCGATATATATATATAGGAAGAGCTTCCCATCCACACCCTTATTTACGGGCTTAACGTCCGGACCCCACTTTCCAGACCAAATTTTGACGATCCGAACCGTTAGATGTGTTTAAAATGAGTTTTTAAGGTCCATCGCGAGGGTTCGTTAAAAAAAATACCGGGAAGGGCTTGATCGGATCAGTTTTTGATAAAACTGTACATATACACGTTTTATGAAAAACTGATCCGATAAAGCCCTTCCCGGTATTTTTTTTTGACGAATCCTCGTGTTGGACCTTAAAAACTCATTTTAAACACATCTAACGGTTCGGATCGTCAAAATTTGGTCCGGACGTAGGTCCGTAAATAAGGGTGTGGATGGGAAGTTTTAGCTATATATATATATATATCCATGGACACACATTTTGCACACCCTTTTTGACACTCCATCTCAGCCCTTGAAACCAAGGGCTGAGATTAGAACTTATTAAAGACTCCTTCTTTCTCACGTGCACCCCCCCTCGCTCTCTCTCTCTCTCTCTCTCTCTCTCTCCCTCTCCCTCTCTCCCCTCCCACGTATTCTCTCTCCCTCAAACACACCCAATGTATTTTCTCCCACTCCGGTGGCATCCATGTCCAGCGACTGCTAGGACCACCGTCGTCGTTCTTTCTTATCCTCCCTCCTCTTTTCCCTTTCCTCCTCTTCTACCCACTCGTGCCACCACTCGGGCTCAGCTACTGCACAGGAGTGAGATCTAAACTTAGGGACTCAAAATGGAAATCTCAGATTTGTGCGTATGAGTAGAAAATTGTTTGATCTGCCTCACCTGTTTGCAGTTTCAACTTTCAATTGAATTTTTCCCCTTGAAAAGATCCTTACCTGGATGGACAAGGGAGAAATTGCATGTTTCTAAAAGCATAAATTTTGCAAACCATGAATTTGTTCATTGTAGTGCTTTTGATGGAAGATAAAGACTTTTGATTTGATGAAAAGGAAAAGCAAAAGGTGCAATTTTATGAATTACACGAGTTATGATCTCTGGGTTTGTCCTTGGCATTTATTTTGCTATTTTTCTCATTTAAACAGGCACAAGATCCTTAAAACACCTTTTAAACAAATTGGACGGTTCAGATTATAAAAATTCGATCGGGATCTATGAGTTGTGGACGAAATCCACATTTTAAGGATTTGGAAAGGAAGCTAGTGTATATATATACTTTGTAATAATAAAAAGATTACAAAATATATTTTATACTAAAAAGGGATGTAAATATAACTAATCAAATTGATCGGATGAAAACTTAACTTATGCAATATAAAAAAAAAAATTATTTAATTACCTCTGCTTTTAATATTAGAAGGAAAATGAATATTCGTAAAATACCGGCCTCCTGAGTTAATATTGAATAGAGAATAAGCAACGGCTGAATTTGTGGCGAATGACTCCCAACTACCCGATAGGGGAATTTAGGGGAAAATGTTCATCGTCCATCTTGGCAGACAACTCTGAATCAGCAGTGTGTAATTTTTCGTATATTAGTTGTAGTAATTTGGAGACAGTGATAATTTAATGAGAAAACACTTCTCTTCCGTTCAAAGCTGGAGTACCATCAATTCAGATCTTAGTGAGTCCCTTTCCTTCGCACTCAAACCCTAGATTTCACCATGCATGCATGTTTACTGAATATATATAAATGCAGAATTGTATATACATAAACATATAGTACTTACTTATGTATGTATGTGTAAATTTGTATTATGTGGTATAATGCATGTCCGTGTAGACGCTGAAGATATGTTTGAAAATTTTGTGAGGTGAGAGGTAGCGATAAGCCAAATGTGAAAGAGAATCTGCCAACCATGTATCTCACGGGGGAAAATTTACCAAAATTCCCAAACTTTCGGATTTGGTTAGAATAATTCCTTGTGAAATACAATTTGATCCATTGAAATTCAATCCAATCTCGATTCAATGCCTTCCATACATTTCTTTTCAATTTCCGAGGGTTTATTTTCTTTTATTATTGTGAACATGAAAGAATGGAATTCTATACATCTATGTTTTGTATGTACTCAGTACTGTAAAACAATTGGCCCGCAGGTCCCGTCGAGATTTCCACGTAAGCCGTGATCCAGTCTTTTTCTTCATTGGTGCGCAGTCTATCTTTATCCTACGCACCCTTCTCTCTCCACCCACCACCACCAGATCTTGAAATTGATAGAATTTTGTACGTTTTTTTTTTTTTTTAGTCATTGATACATACACATTGTATGCGTACATATATATATATATATATTAAGTCTTTGTGTTATCACTAACCCAACACCCCCCTCCCATTTCCGGTTTTATAAATAAAAGCAATAAGCCAAGGAAAGGTATTGCATTAAACATTTGTTTTTTTGAATTGTATTGTATCAAACATTTGGTGGGGGTAGTATATTGGAGGTGGGGTGGTGGTGTTTTCAGTTCGACTTTGTTCTTGAATTCTAAGTTTTGAACAATGGATCGTGCTCGGCGGCTCGCTAACCGGGCAATTCTCAAACGCCTGCTTTCCGAATCGAAGCAGTCTCGTCCGAACGAATCTCTTACGGGCTCCTCTTTGCCCGTTTTGTATTCGCCTTCGAGGTATGTTTCCTCGTTGTCTCCCTCTGTGTTCAATGGAAATATTAATAGATCAAATGCGTTGTTAGGGAGGACTATGTTGCACAATGTTAGTTTTGGTATAGGGTCTCAGGCTCGATCAGTGTCGGTCGAAGCTCTGAAACCGAGTGACACTTTCCCCCGCCGCCATAACTCTGCCACTCCTGAAGACCAAACAAAAATGGCTGAAGTTTGTGGGTTCCCTAGTCTAGATTCGCTAATAGATGCCACGGTGCCGAAGTCTATTCGAATTGGAAAAATGGAGTTTTCTAAGTTTGATGAAGGGTTAACTGAGAACCAAATGATTGAGCACATGAAAAAGTTGGCGTCTAAAAATAAGGTCTTTAAGTCTTTCATTGGGATGGGTTACTATAACACCTCTGTTCCACCTGTTATTTTGAGGAACATTATGGAGAATCCGGGTTGGTATACCCAGTACACTCCGTACCAAGCTGAGATTTCACAGGGTCGTCTGGAGTCCCTGCTTAATTATCAGACCATGATTACAGATCTCACTGGTCTCCCCATGTCCAATGCGTCCTTACTAGATGAAGGAACTGCTGCAGCAGAGGCGATGGCTATGTGTAACAATATTCAGAAGGGAAAGAAGAAAACTTTCATTATTGCTAGTAACTGTCACCCACAAACTATCGATGTTTGTAAGACTAGAGCCGACGGTTTTGATCTTAAAGTAGTTGTTGCTGATCTCAAAGACTTTGATTACAAATCGGGCGATGTTTGTGGTGTACTGGTTCAGTATCCGGGTACTGAGGGTGAACTAATGGACTATGGGGAGTTCATAAAGAATGCGCACACAAAAGGGGTTAAGGTTGTGATGGCAAGTGATCTGTTGGCATTGACAATGGTAAAGCCTCCTGGTGAATTTGGGGCCGATATTGTTGTTGGCTCGGCTCAAAGGTTTGGGGTTCCAATGGGGTATGGAGGTCCTCATGCAGCTTTCCTGGCCACTTCCCAAGAGTACAAGAGGATGATGCCAGGGAGAATTATTGGTGTGAGCGTTGATTCTTCGGGAAAACCTGCTCTGCGTATGGCAATGCAGACAAGGGAGCAACATATTCGAAGGGACAAGGCTACCAGCAATATCTGCACTGCTCAGGTCAGGATTCTTGTCCGTCTTATCCATGTTCGGTTTCTCTTTGTAGACTTTGGAACTCCAGTTGATATGGACTTGATTGAATATTTGAAGTTATCTACTTGCAGCCTGTCTGTACAAAATTATATCCGAGGATTATCCTCTACTGAAACAGACAAAAGAGAAAAATATTCAAATCTTGTTGTTGCATATTTTTCCCTGGAATGTCAGCTATCCCGTAAGAGCTTCTTCTTATCATACAAGTTTATTTGTTTCTTCGAATCTGATTAACTACACACTATTTTGTTATGAAGGCGTTGCTTGCAAACATGGCTGCTATGTATGCTGTGTACCATGGTCCAGAAGGCCTGAAAACCATCGCCCAGAGGGTGCACGGTCTTGCTGGGACATTTGCTGCTGGGCTGAAGAAACTCGGGACAGTAGAAGGTCAGGGACAGTCCTTCTTTGACACTGTGAAGGTTAAATGTCCTGATTCCAAAGCAATTGCAGATGCTGCTTACAAGAGTGAGATGAATCTTAGGATTGTGGACCAAAATACTGTAAGTCGCATTTGAAGTCACTTTGATATGCAATTGATGTTCTCTGTTATGGGTAATTGGAGTGTCATTATCTTTCAGATCACTGTTGCTTTCGATGAAACAACCACCTTAGAAGATGTGGATAAGCTTTTCAAAGTTTTTGCTTTTGGCAAGCCAGTAAGTATTGCTTATCTTTTCCCATGATGTGAATAACAGTTGTGACAAACCACGACTTCTGTTCCCATCGAATGGGGTTAGCTTCGTGAATCCTTTTTTGCCAATTTGTTCTGTCAACAACTATACGTAACATCAGTAGCATATTATTGCTCCCTCCGTCCCTTAGAGCTGTATTCCATTTTGGTTTTCATATAATATTGGTCCTCTTAGAAATATCAAAATCATTTAATATATTAGTCCTCTTTAACATGTCGGAATAAATAAAATAAAAATGTCTTTAGATTTTCAAAATTTACTTTCATAAACACTTAAAAGTAGCATTAAAATTTGGGCAATGTCGGAATCAAATCCAACTCTTTATAGGAGACATTCATTTTTTAAGGGACAGACATTAAAATGCACAATGGACTAACAAAAAGGAACAGAATGGACTATCAAAAGGAAAGGATGGATTATTGTCACTGAATCCCTTTGAAACGTTTGTCTTGATTATCAGGTAACATTTACAGCTGCATCTCTTGCACCAGATGTTCAGAATAAGATCCCTGCAGGCCTTGTAAGGCAGAGCCCATACCTGACACACCAAATCTTCAACTCGTATGTACCTTTTGGCTGAACCTATTCTGGCAATCCTTTTACAGTCTAGAACTAATCTGACTTTCTTTTGCATGTTTAGGTACCACACTGAGCATGAGCTGCTTAGATACATTCATCGATTACAATCAAAAGACCTTTCACTATGCCATAGCATGATTCCCCTGGGTTCTTGTACAATGAAGTTGAATGCAACAACAGAGATGATGCCTGTTACGTGGCCTAGCTTTAGTGACATGCACCCTTTTGCCCCTACTGAGCAGGCTGAAGGTTATCAGGTAATAATAAAGGTTTATTCTTTTTAGATTTTCCACTACAAGCGTCCGACTGTATTTACTCATGTATAACCAAGCACAACAGCCTTAAGATACATAACGGTGAACTGCATCCTTTTTATCAGGAAATGTTCAAAGATTTGGGAGAATTATTGTGTACCATTACTGGATTTGATTCTTTCTCTTTGCAACCCAATGCTGGTGCTGCTGGGGAGTATGCTGGTCTCATGGTCATCCGTGCATATCATCAGGTATGGTGACATCAATTGCATTCAGAGAATTTTTTCCTGGGAGCATTGGATTGGTAATTTGATATAGTTGAAAGTCATAAGATAATGCTTGTTTTGCTGCCTTTTGAAGTTCACCTGCAGAGATCCAAAACAAACACCTCAAAATTGATGTTTTAAAGGCAGAGGTTTTCAATACCAATTGCTCGTGACACTTTTGTCAAAGTCTTCATTTCACCTGAACTTGACCACGGTGCTTTATGTGCCTTCACAAACAAATAAGATGCGGGGGTCATGAACTAGGAAATTGATAGTGCCAAAACTGTTTTTATTGATCCTTAAATTTTAATGTACAAGAGTCTTGTACTCTGCAGTCTGCACACAGTACAAATATTTTATACCCTGCAAATTTTGGCATTAATAAGAACAGTTTTGACAGTACCAGTACTATTTAACTAAACACAGGCTAAAACGACGACTTCTAAGCGTTAAGGGATTTTCACCATCTTTTTAGTCTATGTCAAGCATTCTTTAAACGTAGAATTGAAGTGATTTAGCCAATTAATAGTACATCTACATGACTTCTGTCCAATTGACTTGTGATAGAGGGTCTCAAGATATTTTATGGTTCGAAGGTATTTTACACATGGCATTTACCTATGGTGGATATTATGCCTTACACATTATAGGGGAGTTTTAAAGCATCCAACCAAAAACGAATTGGCAATAAGTGGAGAAACCACCCTCCCTGCTCAAATACTAATTTTGGACGTAATAATTAATCAATGTGGGTCAATCTCTGTTACTCTCCCACATGTGCAACCCTTGACTTGCAAGTGAAGATATAAACAATAACATAGGATTCACAAAATCACAAAAAAAAGAAAAAAAAAAAGAAGTGCACTCAAACTACAGTGAAATCAATGAAGGAAGTTACGTTGAAGAGCCTCTAAAAACCTAGCTTTGTACCATTTTAAAGCATCCGTCTCAAAGCCAACTGACAATAAGTGAAGAGGCCACTCATGCTGGTATGCTACTTTTGGAGTTAATAATTAATCAATATGGGACAAGGTCTTTTGAGGAGTTATCAACATAAGTCACTGCATTTTCTAGAATTCCTTGGAAGATGTAAAAAAAAATCCTTCTCTTTTAAATGACTATGCTAATAACTAGTTAACTCGCTCTGTAGGCAAGAGGTGACCATCACCGGAATGTTTGCATTATTCCTGTCTCTGCACATGGCACTAATCCTGCAAGTGCTGCTATGTGTGGAATGAAAATTGTTGCTGTTGGGACTGATGCCAAGGGAAACATCAACATTGAAGAGTTAAAGAAGGCTGCTGAAGCCAATAAGGATAACCTGTCTGCCCTTATGGTACTGTAGCTCATGGTGGATTATGGTTATTGAACTTATGGTTTTCAGCTTATCTGTTTTAATTTGAAATTGTAGGTCACATATCCTTCGACACATGGGGTTTACGAAGAAGGCATTGATGAGATATGTAAGATAATACATGATAATGGTGGTCAAGTTTACATGGATGGGGCCAACATGAATGCACAGGTAGGTTTGTTTGTTCTCTCTGTTTTTTTTTTTTTTTTTGTGTAGAATGTCTCTTTTTATATGTTCACTACAGTTGGCAACAACCTAAACAGAAAAATTCATTTTAAGTATAGTAAATGCACAAGTGATTCTTGTGGCGAGATTTTTTACTCCTCTTTTCTTTTCTTCCCATTTTGTTTTATGCTAGACTAGATAGTAAAGATGGAGAAAAGAATATGTATAAACTCGCCGAACTGAGGGAAAGAAAACTAGAGACTTCTCTCAAATTACGTGTATAGAAGTTATTGATTCGGTGGTGCTGGTGAAAGATGAGGAGATCAAGGATAGATGGAAGACATATTTTGATAAGTTGTTAAAATGAGAAACATTTGGAAGGCTATGGCAAGGTAGAAGTTGGTGGAGTTGTTGAGAACATAGAATACGAGTTCTATCGTAGAATACAAAAGTCCAAAGTGGCCAAGGCTTTGAAAAGGATGAGTTCGGGTAGGGTAGGGCCTTAGGACCAGATAGTTTTCCTATTGAAGTGTGGAAAGTCTAAGTGAAGTGGGGGTGTCTTGGTTAATAAATTTGTTCAACAAGATTATTATGACTAGGAACGAATGGAGAAGGAGCACCTTAGTACCTATAGGCTATATATATAAGAATAATAGGGATATTCAAAGTTGCAACAACTATAGAGACATTTAGCTATGAAGTTATGGGAAAGAGCTACTGGGCATTGCTTGAGGATGGTGAGCACAGTGTACAATAAACAATTTAGATTTATATCCGAGAGATCAACCATGGAAGCAATCTATACAGTAAGGTGATTGGTAGAAAAGTATAGGAAAATAAGTGGGATCTCTATATGGTTTTCAACTTTTTGTAGACTTAGAAAAGGCTATGATAAGGTGTCTAGGGATATTATATTGTGGGTTTTGGAAAGAAAGGGACTGGCAAGAGAGTATATTGAGGTAATTAGAAACATGTATGATGGGGCCGTCACTAACATTAGATTACCACCAGAGGAAAAGAGTGAATTTCCAATCACAGTAGGTTTGCTCCAAGGGCTAGCCTTGAGTCCGTACCTCTTTTCCTTAGTTATGGATGAATTGACCAGACATTTTTCAAGAGGATATCCCATGGTGTATGTTGTTCGCAAATGATATTGTTCTGAATCGTGAAATTGCTAGAGGTATTAATCCTAGATTATAAATTTGAAGAGCAGCATTAGAGTCGAAAGGCTTTAGGATAAGTAGGAGTAAAACTAAGTCTATGGAGTGTAAGTTTAGTGTTAACAAAAATGCTCATGTAGACAGTTTGATGATTCAAGATCAGGAGATACCAAAAAGTGTTCATTTTTGGTATTTAGGTTCTATTATTAGCAAAGATAGAGAGATTACTGATGATGTGACTCATACGATCCAAGTTGGGTGGCTCAAGTGGAGAAGCGCTATTGGTGTATTATGTGACAAGAGGATACCCTCAAAATTGAAAACTGCCATAAGACCGGCGATGCTTTATGGGACAAAATGATGGCCTACCAAGAAACAACAATTGAGCATGATAAGTGTAGGTGAAATGAGAAATGGTGAGATGGATCTATGGTAAGAATGGAAGGGACATGGTTAGAAATGAAACGATTCGTGAGATGGTAGGCTTTGTACTTATAGAGGAGAAGTTGAGAGAAAATAGATTAAGGTGGTTTGGACATATCTACCGTAGACGTGTAGATACAGTAGTAAAGAGAGTTGATATAATAGTTTTGGGTAGTAACGCTATGGGAAGGTGAAAAGCCAAATTGACAATGGATGCTATAGTGCGCAAAGATATGAGTCTACTGAGACTAAGTGAACAAGTATCCCTTGACAGAGATCAATGGAAAAAAAGGATTCATGTAACCGACCCCATTTGATTGGGACAGAAAATGACTTCAACAGAAAAATGTTAGCAGTCCTACGGTATTTGGGTGCTTCTCTGTTTTGGACTGCCTTGGGGTTTTGAGGCTTTGTCATTCTTTTTTTTTTTTGGATGCCTTAACGAAGTATATTAGCCACAAGTTTGAACAAATGTTTTTAAAAGAATGCATCTTGGTGAAGTGTTTTGGAAGATAAATAATTTTCAGAAGCCCTTCTCACATTAGTACTGAATTTTCTATGAAGGAAAAAATAAGGCTCTAGATCATGACTCTAGCAGAGTGCATAGAGTGACATTATCCGATTATGGAAAAGAATTAGTTTGATATTACTGTTTGAAGCTTTTTATATGAATTTGAGGCATTTGATTAGGTGGTCGCTCAATATATCCATCCTTTTGGTTCCTTTTTCTGTTTTAGGTGCTTCTGTTGGGGATGCAATTTTTGCTCCTTCTTAATATGCACTTTTTGATTGGGAATTGATATTGGCACTCCGCAAGTTGTTATTGGCACTCCAAAAGGGATTGTCAATATCAATCCTTATACGGACTTGATTTTGGCCCTCCCTTCAGGAGTTCCAATAACAATTTGGGGAGTGCCAATATCAATTTCCTTTTGATTACTCACATCAGTTTAGGAGCAAACAAAGACCTGACTGTCTCTAGCATTTCCCCATTGGTCAATGAGAACTGCAGCATTTTCAAGAGACAAAATTAATGTTTGGATCCCTGCTGTGAAGCTGGACATCTTTTATTCTTTTGTAAAGCATACAATCATAGTTGGCATTTAATGTCCGGGCTTTAAAAACCATTCGTTTGGCATCAGTGACTTCTCATTCTTTCCATATTTTATGACTTTTTAACAATGCATGGTTGTTTTGCTTCTACTATCGGGAAGCTTTTCATTTCAATCTTTCCTCTGCACTTTTCTGACTACATGGTAGTTTTTGCATCTTGTTTGTATCAGTCTGCGTTTTTTTTTATCTAGTTTCCGTCTTTACAGGTTGGTTTGACAAGCCCTGGATGGATTGGTGCTGATGTTTGCCATCTCAATCTCCACAAAACTTTCTGTATTCCACATGGCGGAGGTGGTCCTGGCATGGGTCCGATTGGTGTGAAGAAACACTTGGCACCTTTTCTGCCATCACATCCTGTGGTATGCGTCGTTTAACACAACTAATTTCATTAGAAACATATAAAAATTGAATCTTTCCTTTCGAACTGGAGGAATGCTAACAATTGTTGTATGTCGTCGTTTCTAGGAACAACCTCATTCTCAATTCTTTTGAGAAAAAAATTGTTTTTATTCAATGCCAGACTTCTGTATATTGAACAATGGTTTTCCCCTGTTTACATTTTGCCAACATTTGTCATCTGCTTGGAAGGTTGTCCAACAATTGGATACATTAATAAACAGTTGGAAGATTGAATCATGGAAATCAATCGAACGTAGCATTACTGCCATTGGCAAATGGTAATTTCTGTTGTGCGACAATAAACAAGAAAATTATGGTTGCGCAACTGAGAGTGAGTATGTTTTTCAACCAAAACAAACTAGATTTAGTTAGCTTATTGGCATTAATGGTTCATTCTTAGAATTTTGAACATTTGACTGGGTTTTTTTTATGTAGAAGCAATGGCTCTGCTGCACTTTGAATATCATTTGTATATCACAATCATCAACTTCTTCATGTCCTTATTCTGTTAGTAATTCCCTTGTTCATTATTGAAGGTACCTACAGGGGGTATACCGTGCCCTGACAATATTCAGCCACTAGGTACCATTTCTGCTGCGCCTTGGGGCTCTGCACTTATTTTGCCAATATCATACACCTACATTGGCATGATGGGATCAAAGGGGCTCACAGAAGCATCAAAGATAGCAATCTTGAATGCAAACTACATGGCCAAGCGGTTGGAGGTCCCTGCTTCTCCCTTGATTAATTAGCAATTGAGTCTTTAAACAACACGAGCCCTGAAAATATGTGCACGATGCACTGGTACCTTTCATCTTGAAATACAGAAAAAAACGGAAGTTGTGATCTTTGCAATAATTGTGTCACGTTAGGTGATATGCTGCTATAAAATCTCCTTCAACGAATCCTATGAACTGTGCTTGAGATATTACTTGGAATAGAGAAGTCTGTGTACTGTTTTTTTAACTGCCTTCAATCAATAACTTCTTTGCTTATGGATACAGAACGACTACCCCATTCTTTTCCGGGGTGTCAATGGAACAGTTGCTCATGAATTCATTGTTGATTTGAGGGGTTTCAAGGTAACTCTTACAAACATTCACCTTAGATCCGCAATTTTTCTTGTTATTTATCCTTGGACTTATTTAAAGCTATTGCCCATGCAGAATACTGCTGGAATAGAGCCAGAAGACATTGCTAAACGTCTTATGGACTACGGATTTCATGGACCAACAATGTCATGGCCTGTTCCAGGCACACTCATGATTGAACCAACTGAGAGCGAGAGCAAGGTACAATGTAAATTTATTGCTCAATCCTTTGCCAATTCCTTGAGATTTGAAAATGATTTAACTCCTCTTTAAGGCGGAGCTGGACAGGTTTTGTGATGCTCTGATTTCAATTAGAGAAGAAATTGCACATATTGAAAAAGGAAAAGCTGATATTAACAACAATGTACTCAAGGTATTGTCTCTACATCATGGCCGTTTGGTCTTTTCTTTTCTTTTTCTTTTTTCCCAATGATCTCAGCTTGTTAACGAGTCTACGAGATTTCCCAATTCCATTCTCGACTTCTAGTACAAAATGTCTTATTTATGTAATGGTTCTCTCACAAAATTTTGAACTACTTTTCCGGCTTTCCTGTGACTACATTTCACCATTGCATTCTTGAACAAAATTTCTTATCATACAGTACTTTTTATTTTAATTTTAGCAACAATGTTTTGGATTGATAGAGAACAACCAGAGGAATTAACTAAAAGGTGTAATTGCAGGGAGCTCCTCATCCGCCATCACTACTCATGGCAGATGCATGGACCCAACCATACTCTCGGGAATATGCTGCCTTCCCTGCATCTTGGCTCCGGTCATCGAAGTTCTGGCCGACTACAGGTGTGAATCCCTATCTGCTCACCGTTTTCCTCCAAAACTAAACCCACTGCCACAGAGTTCTCTCTAATTCTTTTTTGTCTCATCACCTCTAAATTTGCATCCTCTGTATAGCTGTTCCCCGCGAACACACGCGCAGATCCCCCTACATTATGAAGAGGCAATTTGAGAAATTCCTAAGTATGCTTGTAATAAAAGCACACTGTGTCAGTCCAGTTGCTCAAATAAGTACCTTTTTCGAGACTTGATCTGAAACATATACCTAAATTCCCTTTTTTATATGGTCAACAATATCATACTTGTCCCGTTGAAATCAAATAAGTTGCTCTTAGGGTACCAGGGGCTCTTTGGTTCCGTGGGATTAGTAGTACCATGATATATAGGTTTGTGTATCGCATGGGATTAATCAAAACAAGTTTGGCTTGGGTGGAATAAAGAATGTTTAATATTTTGAAGACTACATTTTCCACAAGACATAAGAGTGAAGATGCTACCAGAAGATTTTGGTCTGGGAGGAATATTTGAACTTATCCCATGAAATTGAGATATTAGCAGTCCCGACTCCTGAGTGAAAATTAATCGATCTTGAAAACAAACGCTGGACGGGGACTAGGGGATCCCAAGTTTCTTATTGCAATGTCTTTTCTTGATTTAATTTGTTCTAAATGCTGCCCAACTTTTCTGAAACTGTTATTGTAACAATCAGGGCGTGTTGATAATGTGTATGGCGACCGCAACCTCATATGCACCCTTCTCCCAGCCACACAGGTGGTGGAAGAGCAAGCAGCTGCTACTGCTTAAGCTTCAGTACTGTGCTGCAGAACCAAGGTTCCTTCTTGAACGCAGAAGGCACTTTCCCCTTTTCCAACCTCATGTGTATATACTATCAAAACAAATATCTATATCGATACGTTTATATATGGCAGCTGATGTTTGTACGTACTATTACTATGAGCATAATCAGCTGCTCGGTTAACAATTGCTGCTAATTGCAGCTCAAGTGTTGTAATCATTGGTGTTTCTTTCGTTTCTGTCTCCGAACTTTAATTTATAGCAGTCATAGCCTTGTCCAAGAAAGGAGGAGCTACTTTCAGTTTGGGACTGAAGCTACATTCTGTTGGTCATTTCTATTTTTATCAAGTTAAACGGAAGTTAAGAGGTAGAATAGCACGAGTATTTTGGTTAAAGAGGGTATGGGAAAGAAGAGAGGAGTGCAAAGGATAATTTTTTTGGCTTTGGCTTTGGCTTTGGTTGGGTAATGAAATGAGGATTAAGAAAGAACCCAAAAAATAGTTTTTATGTTTGATTACCATTAAAAATGTTTCTTTTCCTTTCTTAATACTACACATCATCATAACGGAATATTATTATATTGGTCATATGATAATTTTTGTAGGATGGTGCTTAATGCCACGGCAGACAGAATATGACGGTGCCATGATCATAATTTTGGCTATTGCGGATTACATATATATACCCTCGGCTGCATGTCGAAACGAGATATGGCCATTGTTGCTGCCGGCAGAAGACCTAATCTTTCTTTTGTTCTCTACTCTATCCAGTTTTTCCTCTCACTAAAAAGGCCCACACTAAACCTTTCAATTCCCCTCTGGCTAATTGGGAACCCAAGGATTGTAAGACAAATACATAATACATACACACAAACACCAAGGATCGCAAGACAAATACATACACACAAACACAAATGAAGCACACAGAGAAAAACTTATTCATTCACGCAAAAAAGCCTCCCTTTGAGGAGGAGGGTGCACCTAAACCGGGCTGATCAAGTCTAACTCCCTCTTCTCTGGTTCTCATACGCTGAGTGCCTCACTACCACTCACAGACCCACTCTGATTTTCCACCACCCTTGTCACTGAATTATACCACTATATACAAAGGACTTTAAAAGCTTGTTTTAAGAATATTGAGCGGTTTCGATCATTTGTGTGGGATCTGAAATGGATCTCACCTGTGTATATTTGACCTCTAATCTGCGATTCTTTTGTGTAAGAATTTAAAGTCAAACCCAAAAAAGAAAGGCAATTGAGATAAAGAGTTCATTCCTTCTCCAAAGGAAATGACGGAAGTAGCAAACACCAACTGAACTTTCTTTCATTAATCAACGGGTTGCGGTGGGCATGCAACTCAAAGCTTTCTAAATTAGGAGCAGAAACCTTGAAATGGTCCAGAGCAGAAGCAGCTTTCAATAGACAAACTTAAGTGGCTGCAGTCGCCGGCGACCTTTCTCCTCTCTCCCATCCCGTCTTCTCTCACCCTTTTCATCACCCGTTACCCTAATCGAGCCCCGTCCTTCTCTTCATGTCCTGTTTCGTCTACCCATCGTCTTCCCTCGAAGCCTTCCTTTGTTCTTCGTTCGTCCCTCTTCGATCCCTAATCGACCTGCTTCAGTATTTTCAATCCCTAATCGAAACCCATCCTTCTAGTACAAATCCTTTTCTATCTCCAGAGTTGTTTCTTCTGTAGCTTTTTGCGCGTCGCGGCTTTTTTTCAGTTTTCGTCAAGCTGGAGGCTATATGCAATGGGTTCTAGAGTTGGTGGGCAAGAGCTTTTCACCTTGTTTGTGGACAACTTACCGGATCATACTAGCCAGTCTTGGCTTAAGAAGTTGTTTAACAATTATGGCGTCGTTTTCATTCCCGTCAAGCGGAGTAAATCCACAGGAAGCAAATTTGGTTTTATTCGATTTGATTGCCATGTTTCTGCTGGTGTAGCTATTCAAGAAGTGCATGGTCTAAGGGTTGGTAACAAGAAGCTCTTTGTTAAATTTGCTTCATTTAGGAAATCAGAGGAAATAAAGAACAATAGGGAGTCATGGAAAACCATGGAGTCAAGCAAGCAAGGAAATGATAGAAGACAGGAAAATTTTGGGTACACAGTTGTGGAAGGTAAATCGTATGCTCAGGCTATTATAGGAGGGGGATCTCATGGCAATCTGAACAATGTAGCATCCATTCAAATCCAATCGATTGATCATGGATGGCTTTTAAGGAGTGCCATTGCCAAGATTCGTAAACTGCTCTCAACAGAAGAATTGGAGAAGGTATTCAGATTGAAGCAAGTTCGTGATGTCCAAATCAGAGCGATTGGGGGAAGGTTTGTCATTATAACTTTCCCAAACGAGGAGTCCAGGAATGCAACCATCAAGGAGAGATGGGTGATGAACCTGTTCGAAGAAATCAAATCGTAAGATGGTGAGCAAGCCAAAGACGAGCGCTTTGTGTGGCTAGCTTGCTATTCCTTGATGGTTGCATTCCTGGACTCCTCATTTGGGAAAGTTATAATGACAAACCTTCCCCCAATCGCTCTGAGCATGCCTCTCAACGCTTGGTCCTCGCAAACATTCAAGGAAATTTGAGGTAAATGGGATCATGTCCTTAAGATTGATGATAATACTCTATTAGGAAAATCATATGAGGAAGGGAAAATTCTGATTGCTACTAAGCATGTTAAAAAAGTGGTAGGGAAGATTGAGCTCATTGTTGATGGGATTAAATATATCGTCAGAGTGGAGGAAGTAGAATCCTTCAGAAAAATTGCTCCTAGCAGCCCTTTCATTGATCTTGAGATGGATGCAAAGAAAATGGATGAAGTTTTGGTCCAGAAATTTGATGACATTGAGGGAGGTAATGATCATCAGGAGACTGAAAATAAGTATGTTGATGAAGATCAATCTAACTTTGGGGATAACTCTCATAATTCTTTTGTCAAGGGTGCTGAGTTTATGTTAATTGAGAATGATAAGGATCCTTCTTAATTACACTACTTGTGATAAGGAAGTAAACCATGGCAGAGGTGTTGATCTTGATGGTGGAGCCCCAGTTTTGATCTACTCTGTTGAGAATTCTAGCTCACCCTTGGGTAATAATCATTATTCTGAGAGTTCAATTCATGGGGAGGCTTGCAAGGAGGTTACTCAAGATGATGTAAATTTTATGGACTACGGGTTGGAATTTGCGAGTTCTGGTCCTGACAACTCCACATCTGTTGATCTTGTTTCTACCGATCCCCTTATTAATTTTGTGAATTGTGTGCGCCGTAAGAAGAAAGCCCGGTCCAAAAAAGGTTGTCGAAGGAAACCGGTTTGGACTAAAAATCCTTTGAAAGCTGCCTTTTTTTCTAGGACGTCTAGCAAAGATCATTTGGAGTCGTCGTCGAAGTCTTTGAAGATGGGCTTCAAGAAAGACAGCTCCGTTGGGCCCACTCTTTCGACTCAAGAGGATGCTAGTAGCAGCTCTCGTATGAGGATTTTGACATTAATCAAGGAAGCCCAAAAGAGTATGGAGATGAACGCTTCGTTTGGGGTAAAATATTTTGGTAGGGAGAGCTTCAATATAATGAAATATTTAGAAGTGCAGGGAGTTGTTATTTCTGAACATGAAATCAAAGCTCTTGTTGAATTGGAGGATGATACCTCAATTTGAGAGGAGTTCTGATTTTGCTATCGATGTTGGTGGGAGTTCTCTGGCTGATTCCGGTATAGGTTGTTTTTGTTGGTTGGTGTTTTCGGTGTTTTGGGGGTTTTGCTTCTGCTTCTGGCCCAGGAGTTTAAGTCGTTTTGGGTGTTTTCTGTTTGTGTGGTTTGGATGGTATCTGGTACCATCCATATTGTGTCTTGTTTTTTCCTTTCGGGTCCTTGGCGTTTTTAGTCTCGGTCCCTTTTAATCTTTGTAATTCGTTTCCAAAGATTAATAAATTTTTGCTTATAAAAAAATAACAAACACCAACTACAAGCCCTAATGAAACCAATAGAAACTCGTTAAATTCATTAAAAGTAACACCCTAACAATAGTTCTTTCCAATAAAAGATTCAGAACGTAAAGCAGATTCTTACCAAAAAGGTGAAGCTAATGCTCCATGAAACGTGGACAAAAGGTAACCTCGAGTACTAATCTTCTCGCCACCACTCAAGAGGGATACCTTCCTATCAAACATATCAGCTTTGAAATTGCAACGCCCAAGGAGCCCTTTACATCATCAATTCGCCAATCATCCGCAACTTCTGCCATAGTCTCAATTATTGTTTTATCCAAATCAAGTGCCTCAGCCTGAAATTAAAATAATTACTCTTGGGGAGCAATATTTAACCAAGTAAAAACATTCTTTTTCATGTCGGCCTTTTGTTTATGTTTGCCCCATGATGGTTCCACTTCTGCAATTAGGTCCGAAAGAAGTTGGCCTTAAGAATCCAGTGGCGCCCTTTCTATGATAGATTGGTTAGTACACAATTTACAAGGAAAATATTCATTTACCCTTCCACTTTTTTCAGTCTCCATTGTTTTGCTACGCGAGTTTGAATAATATGTGTCAATTTTTTCGTGTGCACAATATAGTCTGGTAAATCTATACCCGATCATACTTGTTTAAATCTATTCATAACAGTGTTGATTCACTGTGGTCTATGTGCATACATGCATACTTTTATATATTTATAATTGTACACTTGGCGCTTTAGAGTTCGATAATTTCTTTTTGGTAAATGTAGTTTGATATTCTTTATGAACAGTCTTCGTTGATTTTTTTCCCTAACATAATTCTTACTACCTGCCGAGCTATCCAACTTTTTATCTCCGTATAGTTAGTCATAATGCCTGGCCTCTGATAGGTATGCGTTGGTACACGAATACAGGCTCAAAAGGGTGGAGATTGAGATAGAGACATTTTGGTAGTTACAGTCGGTATTGTCCACAAAGAAAGAGAACTAAAAATCAGCATATTTCTTTGATGCTAGAATCATGAAAGTTAACTACAACATTAAAAGTTATTAACTGTTGGACCTTTCTAATCCATTCCTCAGCTCACACCCTCTGCAGTAACATCAGTATAGAAAGCATCCCATGTGCACCAGCCAAACCAGTTCAACATATCTGGCATCTGAATCGTGTTTGATCAGAGAAATCAAAATATAAGAAGATTAGAATAAAACTTACACGTAGTTAAGTTGCATTAAGTGGATATTTTAAAGAAGGAATGGAGTACCTTTTTCCTCTCGCGATGACAAAATGCCTGTCTCTCAACAATCCTGTATAATTAGATTATAAGAAGACTGCTATAACTGGCTCTGGTCACTCTTTTGTATCACCTCCTAATTTGTTGTTTAATATTATTTTTTTGTGTACAAATGATTCTGGCCAATGATGTTTGCTGAGCCCCATTCAAGTTTATACCCCATACAAGGCCATGTACAATAGTACAAGAGCAAGGGCATCGGACGGGCATCATTTCTTTCTTTTTTTCATTGAAATTAGACGGAGTATGGTTTTTTTACTTTTGTTATTTGTAAGTTGTAAGTTGTAATAACTTTCTTTCTTTTGTAATTTGTAACTTGTAAGTTGTAATTTTTTTCAATTATATAAGTTGTAATAGCTTTCTTTCTTAATTTCAATCTTTTCATTGAAATTAGATGGAGTATTGGACGGGCATCCTTTCTTTTGTAATTGCAAATTTTCAATTATGTAAGTTGTAACTTATAGTAAAGTTAAATTTTCAATAAAATAAATTAAGTTGTAACTTGTTTGTAAGTTGAAATTGTCCAAAATTGATTAAATAGATTTTCAAAGTTTTCTTTACGAGTTTTGTAACGCCCCGATTTTTCGGACGCGTTAATAAATCATTTAATACAAAATAATTAAGTTAATTAAGACTGATCTTCGAGAATAAAACTGGTTAATCACTTAGAATACGACAAAAGATAGATCTAGTCATTTCATTCCAAAATATCATAGGTTTAAAACTGATATTACAAAATGAAATTTAAAACACATTTAAAAAGATAATAGAGCTCTAATATAAATAAGTGTTCAAGGCTTCTTCCTGCTCTGTTGCTCCTTGTCTTGGAGGTATTGCTCGTCTCCTAGATTCTCTGTAAAATTTGGCACGGATGCCAGGGTACACCATACCGTGAGTGATGAGATTCACTCAATAGATATCCCTTACCCTTCTAATCCATAAATTACAGACAGAGTATACACAACATATATATGAATCAGAGAAAAGTTACAACGATCCATTTATTCATTACTAGCCTTTAGCCTGTGTGAAATCTATGATTCTCATCCTCGAGAATCAATCCTCCCAATATAACCACTTAGACTATGGCCATTCGTGATTCCACTCCCTCCTTGTTTGCCCTAACCGGGGGCCCAGATGAAATGGACTAAGTTATGTACTTAGTCAAAGTCATCAACTGCCTCACAAGGAAGAATCTCCCAGGGACTAACCGTACCACTGGGGCCACAAGGAACTAACCGTAACCTTGGGAGTATATAGTCCATAACTTGGATCTATAATACAAAATCTTCTTTAACCACCTTATTCATAAGGAGTGATCACGCAACGCCATATCTAGGGTTTCGAATCTTGATCCATCTATACAGTTAACAACACCAAACCGGCAACCATAACCTGGTTCTGCCATTCCACAATTCCTGGATCCTGTTGGATAACCTCCCAGGTCCCATCACTATAATCTCCATTAATTCATTTGTTCTTTAACTTAACATTTTCTACGTTTTCTAAGCACGTGACCCAACCAAGCCCATAATCTTTCTAACGATTGATCAACCAAATACATGTATAGGATCATAAATAAAATCAAAAGAACATTATAACATGATAATAATCCATTCACTCCATGATTCAATTTTAGGTCCTGCAGTAATCACATAATCGCATAAGTCTAAGGGTCCAATTCTGTAATTTATAAAAGTCTAGGGATCATCTTGTAAATTCCTAAAACTTTAGGGGTCCAAGTATAATTTAGTAAACTTGTGGGCGATTCTCACATTTAGAGATCTAACGGGTCAAAGTGCAATTATCAACTTATCGGGTCAAATATGCTGAAAATGGTGTGCAAGGGCAATTTTTGTAAATTTACTAAGTCTAAGGGCATTTTCGTAATTTATGCTTTCAAGGGTCATTCCGTAATACTATGAAAGTTTGGTGTCAAAAATATCGTTCTATGAATTTTAATGTAAAACAAAATCTATACTAGAAATGCTAATTTAAATAAAAGAGTATTATTTATTTACTCATAACATATCGAGTTTATAGCTTATAAAACACAACAAAATTATAGTATTAAAATATAATTTCACCAATATAAATGTACAAGTTTACATTTTTAGTAATTAACTATATAGATTTATACTTTTAAAAATAAATCAATTTCTTACATTGCATGTTACATATTTCTTTTCTTAAAGCAAATAATAATCATATAAGAAATCTTAATATTTTATTTCAAGTATTAAAAATATTACAGAAATAATATTTTTCAAAAACATATGCTAAATATTCATTTACTAGAGAAGGGCCAATTTATTAACTCCATACAAATCGAATTTCTACAAAACAAATCATAATTTCTACCTTATTATGAAATAAAACTAAACTGTTATAATCTACACATTTATTACCACAGTGATATTAAACAGATATAAAATAATATCATATTAGTGTAAGGTCAGAATCATAATATCAAACAGACATCACAAATAATATCATAAAGATCATCTTCAACAATAATAATATCAAATAAATAGTCGGATACAGAAATAATATCGATGTGGTGAATCCGGCAGTGAACTCAAAATTGGGTTTCGGTTCGTTCGATCAGGCTCATTTCAGGCCATAATAATTAATCTAAACTACCAAAATATACTTACGATTAGAGTGGAAGGGTATATCTACCTTTGATTTGGTGAGAGGAGTGAGAATTTGAAAGTTGATGGGTTTGATCAAAGGAAGAAGATGAAGTTGATTGCTAGGGATTGGGCTTCAATGGTGGCTCGTGATGGACGATTGTGATTCTCCAGTAGCTCCTTTGTGAGTTTGTAACCCGAATTTGAGGTGGTGTGTGTGAATTTCAAGTGTGAGAGCAAAACCCAAGTGGTACTCTTTCTCTAAACCTCCATAACCATTTCTCACAGGAAACCTTAGATTTCTCTCTCTATTTTCTTCTCTGAAAATGCAGGTGCAATGGGGTACGAAAATGGCATGTTTAAGAAGGGTTTTGGTTGGTTTTGCATGTATTTTGATTGGTTGAAATACATGTATTGGTAGGAGAGCAAAGATGAGTGGAGGAGGGTTAGAGGTGGCTGAAATTGGGAAGGGAGAGAGTGGATTTTCTGCAGATTTTTCATAGCTTAGGAAGGGTAGGGTGGTTTTGTAGAGTTGATGGTTTTGACCCATGGTTTTGCTACATGCAAAAATAAAATAAAATAAATTATAAATACACTACATATATAGATGTATGCATGTGTATATAGGCTAGGGGCTAACCTTGGCTAGTGTTAGTCAACTAGGGTTAGATGTTAGGGTGTAGGTCTAGTTAAATAAGTGAAGTTAAAATCAATTAGGACTAGGTCAATGTAAGTCAAAATTGAATTAGTCTATAATTTCAAAGTCAATATTGGATTAAAAATCTTATTAAGAAAAATTAATAATTAAATATCACAAATTTTTATATTTAAAAATTTGGGATATTACAAGTTTCGTATCATCCATTCCAATAAATGAAAACACGACACAATTCAAAAAAACACGACACCAAAGTAAACGGGCCGGCATGGCACGACACGATTCAAAATAACACGGCACGACATGACATGATTAAAAAGGCACACCACGACACGACACGACAAAAAAAAAAAAAAGCACAGCACGACACAACACGATGAAGTGCACGGCACAACACAATTAATTAATCGGGCACGGAACGGCACGCACGATTTTAAAAAGGCACGACCCGACACTAAAGTAAATTGGCACGGCACGGCACGAGCACGGTATGTCACGGCACGGCGCGACACGATAAATTAAACGGGCCAGGCACGGCACAGCACGAAGCATGGTTGGCACGAAAGTTGAGTGGCACGGCACGGCATGGCAAACACGTTTGACACCCGTACCGGTAACCATTTCTAGACTCGGGTGATTGTTTTTCATTAAAAATCAACCTCCCAGGTTCGTGTCGGATGATATTCTCGATTATCGCTCGATGCGAGCCTCCTTCGGGGGTACATTTCTTTAGTTATTACGTTTTCGGGTATTTATCCAAGTTATTACAGTTATTTTGTCCAAAAAACTGAGTTTTCGAACAAAACCAAGCTTCTGTTGCCAAGGACGAAATTTTCAAAATATTGAAGGGCAGTAGCCGTATGGCTACTATGCTCAAGCCGTACGGCCACCTAGTGTGAGCCGTACGGCTCACTTTTGAAATCAAAACCCCCCTCTGTTTCTCCACTGTTGTGCTCTGTTTTTTGGACGAAATTATAGTTTCACCCCTAAACTTCAATTTTATTACTGTTTAGTCATTTTTGCTTGATTTTATTTTCGTTATGATTTCATAAAATCTTGATTATTGTTATCTTGCACGTTATTTGTTTATTTGTTAAAAGTTTTACAGTAAAATGTTTTCTAAAAATTCCACAAATATTTAGTAAAGACTGGGAATTTCCCGGACGAGCAGGGTGCTTTTTAACAAAACCTTCCTTGTTCGTAACCTGGCTCCTGAATCCAAAAGAATCTTTTCGCAGAACAAATCTTTTCCAAAACGGCACGAGAGTCATCAATTATTTTTAAACGGTTTCTCAGGTACCAAAATTATTTTCTACATAAATCTAGGGTGGCGACTCGTTTTTCATTTTTTAGTTTCAAAATACAAAGTTTTTAGCCGCGTAGCGCCGTCCACAAAATGGCGACTCTGCTGTGGACTTGTTTTTAAATTAATTTTTATTTTTTATTTTGGCATTTTACACTTGTAAAACGACCACGAAAGCTTGACGTACATGCTTAGGCGCTGTCAAAGAGAGCCCGTCCAATCCGGACTGGAGCTTTCCCTGTTGTTTGCTTGAGTAAAATTTCAAAATATTAATTAATTTAAAAGTGAGCCAAACTTGAAAAATAATGTGGGATTTGGAAAATAATTTTATTGTTAAACTTTTGCATTGCACATGCATCGGTGTTGGATAAGCCTCGCTGCTGCGTCTTGGTTATCCTACCCAGCTCACTGGTGTTAGGACATCCCAAGATGCTCAGCAATCCTGGACGATGATGAGTCATCCTGCCGCTATTACCTTTGTCATGCACTACACTTGGCACTGGGAGGCAAATATTGACTCTAGTCTGGGGAACCCCACTAAACCAAAACCAGCTTTTGCATATAGAACACCGTAGAACCTTCCAATCTACGATAGGGCCCACAAGATAGGATTATGTGTTTATATCATGTTATGTGTTTACTGCTTTCCCATGTATATACTGTTTAAATTCTGCATGCATTTCCATTAACCCTAGGATTAGGTTACCCTAATAATCATGTGCTATATTGGACATTCCCTTCTCTTCTCAAAAAAAATATATATAAATAATTTTCCTCGCTGTGCAAAAAAATTATGTCTCCTTGTTAAAAAAAAACATTTTTCCTCGTTGTTAAAAAAAAAAAATTTATCTTTATTTCAGCAGCCTTATTGCTTTGTCTTGGATGGTCACAAAAATTGATTGGCTCTGGTTCCAACACACTGGAACTTAACCTGCCGAGTAGTGACCTACCCATGGTTGTTGAAAACACCTTCCGAGACTTAGGATGACACACATGATGACACAAACATAACATTCTCCTTTTCAAAATAAAACAATCAGGGGCACCTCTAAGTTCAATTTTGCTTTACTGTCAATTCCCAGCCGTCAAGCCAAACAAAAAAACCTTACCACTTGAAGTCGACTTTTTCAGAACAAAGGTTGACCCGACAAACAATCCCGATCACCCAACCAGCGGTTAATTCAAACTGGGTCAGAAACATTACAGTCAGATTCAACAAGTTTTTCAGCAACGTCGAAAGCCGCTGAGTCGACAAAGAAAACCGAGGTCCAGGTCCTCAAAGAAGTCATGGAGGAACAACGGGTAAACAATAACAAGCAGATGGCCCAGGTGATGCTCATGATTCAGGAATTAACCTCCCCGCTCTCACTACCATCAGGAGGTCACCCGCAAGATAATCAGGGTTTGGAAGCAATGATGGCCAAAATCACCAAACTCGAAGAGTTTGTTCAGAAACAGGAAAAGATAGCCACTACAGGCATTGACATGGAAAAGCTTTGCATGTTCCCATACGCAAGGCTTCCCGATCGGTTCAAGCCAATAGAATGGGAGAAGTTTGATGAAAGTGGGTGCCCGAAAGACCATTTGCAAACATACGTCGGCACTCTTTCTATGTATGATGTCGGAAAAGATGCAATGGGCCAGATGTTTCAACAGACTCTCACAGGACCAGCACTGCGTTGGTTTCTGAATCTGGATATTTCAAAGAAAATGACTTGGGAGGATATTGGAGCAGCCTTTGTAGCCCAATACAACGACAACATCCAGCTTGAAATGACTATCCGGGAGTTGGAATCCACAAAGATGGGAGCAAATGAGTCTGTTGCAGATTTAATAAAAAGGTGGAGAGAGAAAGCCTCTCAAATGATTGACAGACCTTCTGAAAAGGAACAGATGATAATCATTACTCGCCACCTGTCACCAGATATTGCTAAACACTTGGGGGTGTTTCAGACTTCTGCAGATTTCAAAACATTCTATCAAGCAGGCCTTGCCATTGATGAGGCAATACAGAATGGCGTCCTTGAAAAAGGTGATTCTGATCCAAAGGTTGAAAAGGCTTACTACGGGGATAGCAGCACCCAGTATACAACTACCTCCTCCAAGTTCACAATCAACAGCACCAGAAAAGCCAAACCAACCAAGACCACAACCCAAGTCAACTGTCCTAAAGACCAACCAAGAATGTTTTCCGAATTCACCGCACCCCTGTTCTCGGTCTATGAGGAGCTCCTCAAAGATGGTCTCCTTAAACCACTTCAACCAACTCCTCTACCACAAAAGCTTTCGTCCAATCACAACCCAGATGCCTTCTGTGCCTTCCATCAAGTACTCGGTCATGGTACCGACGAGTGCCAACGCCTCCGTCATGAGATCCAAGACCTCATCGACGATGGGACCATTCCTCCACCACCAGTGGAACCAAACACCCTGCCCTGCTCAACACTAAGCTTATGGGAAGCTACTGATTCAACCAAAGTCAGAGTTAACCTTGGAGAAACAACCATCAACGACCATGCAGTAATCCGGTCTTCCACGAGTCCTAGGAGTCTTCGAGTTTCGAGTCAAGTTTCACTTTTGTTGAGTCAGTTTGTACTTCAGGTCTTTTTATATTCGAGTCTGTAATATTAAGAAAAAGAAAAACCAAAAATGGAGTCTGTAAAGACCCGAAAATTTTAATTATTTTTCCAGAAATAAAGTTGGGGTAATGTGTGGAATGAAGTATAATGATAAAATTAGCTAAGTGATGAGAGGATACATGTGATGTGTAGTGTTGGGGTGGAA
>JAXBDA010002202.1:0-44995 GCA_036023075.1 Gaultheria prostrata | reverse complement strand
TTCCAAGATGAACAGGAGGAATTCTATTACCAGCAGAGTCTCGGAGCAGGAGCTGCCGGCCTGGGGAGTGACCCGGCAGAGGGATAGAAGACGCCATAGATCTCTCCCTATATTAAATAATGTAATTCGGCGCAGAAGACGCCTTGTCAGACTTGTAATCGTATTTTCCTTTTATTATAATAACATTTAGCGTTCCCAAATTTTTCGGGGCGTTACAAAAGATGGCGGGTGATTCTATTTGCAACCCCTAATTTACTCCATACAATCCACAAAAAACTCCTCAATTTTCATGACGGTGGAAAGACTGAAATGCCCCTAAAAAATTCCTCCTTCCCTGTTCCGCCATCAGCCATACCCCACCTCCTTCCATCTCCTTCATTCAACCCGCCATCACCACTTCCTTCTTTTTCTTCACTGTTCCCTTGTAAATCAAAGGAATAGGAAAGGAGTCTATTTGAATACTAAAAACTCGACTGGAAAAAATAACCCAGAATTTCGACATTCACACCCTGAAAAACGACTATATTTTCGACATACACACACCGAAATATGTGCACATATTCGACATCTGGACACCGAAATAGATACTTTGAAAAATTCATATTTTGATAGCATACGTTTCGACAACCTAATGTCGAAATGCATTACGATTTCCGATAAACTAATGTCGAATTTCATACATTATTTCGATATTTGGATACCGAAGTAGATACTTAGGAATTTTTTTAATTTGACAGCATAAGTTTCGACAAACTAATGTCGAAATACATCATTTTTGCGACTTTAGCTTGTCGAAAAATATGACGTATTTCGACATTTACATACCGAAATAGATATATAGAGCAGAAATCTAATTTTCACAGTTTGCTTGGATGGCGATGGTGTCGAACGGCGCTGCAACTTTGGTGATCAGCGGCGGGTGGTGGTGGCTACCAGTGGTGGCAGCGACCGATGGTGGCGACGGGTGGTAGCACTGGTTGGTGGTGGCAATGGGTGGTAGAGAAGATTTAGGGTTTTTTAAGTTGAAGGGTATTGTGGGAAGTTTAGGTGAATTTAGTGGGTTGTATGAAGTAGATAGTGGGTTGCATGGGGAAAATAATGAAAATGGATTGTATGAAGTAAATAGTGGATAGTGAATAGAATCACCCAAGATGGCGGTGATTCCGATCTTCCAATTAAACAAAACAGGGTGTGATGGATTTGCTGTCGAGGGCACGTTGGAACATGTGATTAGAACTTTTTCTCCGTCCAAATTAATTATTATTATTTGTTTGTCATTCGATATATATCAGTGGGAAAAGGGGGTTAGCGAGAGAGTTAGTGAGTTAGTTCAGGGGGGTCTAGAAGCTATCCATAGCCCTAAACCCCAAACGCTGCTTCTGAGACTCGAACCCTGGTCTCGCTTGTAGGAGAACCAGGAGAAAACCGCTAGGTTAAAACCCCTTGGTTCAAATTAATTAATTAAGATGGCAAATATATGAATTATTACCAGAAGGAAAGGAACACATGCATGTGCTTTTGAAAGCCGATCTTAATGTTTAGAATAATTAGTTGACAATTAGATGCTTAAAGAAAATGCTGGGCTATGTGGAATTAATTCACCTAAGCCCACTTGGATGATTCGAACCATTTACTACTAACTTGTAGCATGTATTGAATTTGAACCTATCACCCAATAAAAAGTTAGAGCTGATGTACATAACCAAATTTCTTGTTTTATGAATTAACAACTTCGTGTCACGTTCATGCTCGTCATATATTGTTTTTTTTTTAAGACACTACTTCAATAGTTTGCTCAATTACTGGAGTTCTTGATTGTTACATTTCCTGATATTAGTAGTTTTTTTAAACGAATATTTAATTTATTGGATTCTATAAAGCAAGCGGTTTGACTTATTGAAGTTGATTCGGATGGGTTTATAGTGCCATTGGCTTAAGGATTTTTTGTGGTTATACATTCGTCTTGACGAGAGAAATCTGGGCAGAATTATGATATTTTATTCAAATATATATATTTATTTTTTTGAAAGGCAATTTTTTTTTTATTAATCTTTGAAATTGTTACAAAGACCAAAAGGACAAGGGGTGAAGACATCAAATCCTAAGCAAAGCTAACAACAATCCAATGCCCACTTGAGACCTAAACCCGAGGTTAGCAAGAAACCAACCAAGGAAGCACCTAATGGGACGAGCCAAAACACCCAAAGGCCTAGACCTAAAGGCCATACCAGATACAACAAGACAATCCATACACCTAACGGCCTAAACCCAATAAAGGGCAAACTAGATACACAACAAAACCCACCAAGCCCAAATAAAACCCTAAAAAATCTGCCGGCCAAACGCCACCAACACCGCAGCCAAGCTTAGTCGCACCACGGCAGCCAACGCCACCACCACTGCAGCCAAACCCCAATGCTCCACGGTCACCAGAAGAGAGAATCTACTGCCACCACTGTCACCGGAACCCATGGAACGTGCCCTTGTTGCTGCCCTAGAAAATGGCTCGAACACCCCTCCATGGCCACCGAAAGCGCAGAACTAGAGACCCATGTCGTCGCAACAAAACCAGATCCCAACCACCGCCACCAACACCGCAACCTTAGACCACCACCACCACCAACCAAAGCGCCACACTAGTTGTTAGGCCAAGAACCGCGAACATCCAGCGATGAACATGAGAAGCAACACGAACCGACGAGCCGTTAAGCAAAAATGGCTGCACCCAACGGAGCGACCAAGGCCGGGAACGAACCAGGCAGTTTCCGTATACATACGCAAAAATGGCTGCACCTAACGGAGCGAGGTCTACATGTAACCCCTTGCAGACTACTCACCAAGAGATCCCAACATGTGCCACCTGTTATTCTTTTAATATTTAGTTTGTTTTATTCCCTTTTGTTTCTTTTGTTCCCCCGTTGTGTTTATCTATACCTTCACATAACTTCACTGCTAAGGCTTTGTTTTTTTCTTTTTATTGTCTCTCTCATATTTTATAACATCCTTGGCATTCATTCAAATTAATGCATGACTACAAATAGTTTCCTTTTCCATCGGCAAATGCACTACAAATATAACGGGTGGAATATTACAATATTCTCCCCTTTTAAAGATTTCGTCCCCGAAATCAAGCCAACTTAAAATGCTTCGTGCTGCCCAAACTTCACCACACAAGTCATGCCGCGGCCTTGTCCAGCCCACGTGAATGCCCATGTATGTGCAGATTTACAATCAAAACTTTCGCTTGTAAATACCCCCTATAATTTGCTACTATTAAAAGCTGTGCAATTTACTCGATCACAACATCATTAGTTTTTGTGTGTATATATAATGCGTAATGCATCGGCACCTTGGCCAGATTCTCTTTTTAACCAACAACTGTAAGCACTTCGGGCTCGGCCTTTGGCTCCTCGGGCCATGTTTGGCATTAGACAACCATAACACATATCCGAAACACGCATAATTAATGTCACAAGACAGCATCCATGACGCCATTCATAATGCCACAATATTCGCAACGCCACTAAAAGGGTATACACCCCGCCACTAAGGCCATGTGTCACGCCCTAAGGCCACGCCCTAAGGCTATATATCACGCCACTAAGGCCATGTATCACACCACTAAGGCCACACCACGAAGGCTATATATCACGCCAGTAAGGCTATATATCACGCCAGTAAGGCTATATATCATGCCACTAGGGCTATATATCACGCCACGAGGGCTATATATTTCAAGCTTGAAGCCAACCATAATAAGTATAACCTTGTCTCAACACAATATCAAAACCTTCCACAATTACCTACACGACAACACCACGTGCCCTAGCGAAGACAATATCCATGTTTTACAAAATGATGAAACTTCAATTTCACCCGCGTTGCACAAAACACCAAGTGAAGATTAATCCATTTCCTTCCATCTTTATCCCTTCGACATGACTAGGAGTAAAATAAAAGAAACTGGTCTTCATTTTCTTTCATAGTATTTACAATTTAATAACAAACTGCCAAACTCACAATTGCTGCTGAAAACATAATTCTCCTAACCAGTACCAAAAACACATACCTTCTAATCCAAAATAATCATGACACTCAACACTAAATCATAAATTCCCAACAAAATTTACTCAAACTGCATCCACATTAAGAACAAATTAAACTAGTTGGGCACAGTGGAACAACAATTCCATAATTAACACATAATCAAAATTAAAGACGCTAAGAACTTTCCCACGCCCATCAGCGTAGACTAGTTTATAAGGAACTCCAATAGCCACCCAAGGAATGGTTCCTCCCAAATATACTAGAAAAGAGTACTACTCCGGCATCCACAAGATGTTTAGGTAGCAACCTAAATTATCAAGAACTTACTCAAACAATGTTTCCGGCACTAAAAATCCCGACAGTCTTGACGTGGGCTTAGTGAGTAAACACTTAATTTCAACTGACAAAACTCAGCACCTAATAGCTCCTTCAACAATGGAAGATAAATATACAATTCCCATGAAATACAATCCCAAAAATTAACCTTTAAATCTCGGTTTCCGCCATAAACATGAATGTTCTATCACCTAATTCATAATTTCAGCATGCATCTTAAGACAACAATTCTAAGCACTTAATTTGGAACCTTTTTTTTTTACATCCAATCCATTTAACCCAATACAGGCTCAGAATTGCTATAATACTTTTGTAGTTTCAATTGACCAGATACTGAAGGTAATACTCTACTTACCACAAATCTTGAGCAATTTAATTATGGAATTCTCTTCTCTCAATCTTCCCTTATTCAACTAGTAGATCTCCCAGATTACCTAGCCTAATTAAGTAAGCAAAGTTCACGCTTCCACTGCACACTGCATTCACCCACACGATCCCATATAAGACCTACTATCCGCTTTGATACCAATTTGTAACAACCCGATACCCACAAGCACCACGAAAATAACATAAAATCAATCAAATAACCAACCCCACTTCCTTCCATACTTACATAAGTTTCCATATACATTTCTCTTTTACTTGTCAATCGTCACTGTTAAACATGTAGACCTCGCCACTGTGAACGACGTACTGGAATCTCATTTGCATCGGACACCATCTCGCCGTTAATCGGCCGACCCATCGCATCTGAACTCCCGGCCTAACTCACGTGGCTCTCCCTCTCTCTGTCTGAAAAACCTCCTCTCCAAGAGACCGCTCTCCTCCCTTCTCCCCTTTTTCAGTATTTCTGCTCATTTCTTTTATATAACCCCTTGCTGACTACTCACCAAGAGATCCCAACATGTGCCACCTGTTATTCTTTTGATATTTAGTTTGTTTTATTCCCTTTTGTTTCTTTTGTTCCCCCATTGTGTTTATCTATACCTTCACATAACTTCACTGCTAAGGCTTTGTTTTTTCTTTTTATTGTCTCTCTCATATTTTATAACATCCTTGGCATTCATTCAAATTAATGCATGACTACAAATAGTTTCCTTTTCCATCGGCAAATGCACTACAAATTTAACGGGTGGAATATTACAGTACCTTTTGTACCCGTTAATATTGCACCCATTAGCATTTCCCAAATAATAAGGGGGTGTTTGGGAGACTCATTTTCAGCTTTTCATTTTCAACTTTTAGGCTTTTTAGATTATGATCAGAATGTGTTTTGAATTTGGTAGAGTGTTTGAGAGAAATGTGCAGAATGCATTTTGCAACAGGAGTAGTGTTTGAGAGATATGTGCAGAATACATTCTGTAGGTTTTTTGTTAACCAAAATAGGAAAAGTAAAAAATGAGAAGTCAAAACTCCTATCTCCCTACTTCTCACTTCTCTTCTCTAAACCCAGAAATCAAAAACTCATTTTGAAAGAATGTGTTATGCATGTTGTGTGTCAAACACTCAAAAGTAAAAAATGAAAAAATGAGAATGTAATAAATAGCTCCCAAACACCCTAAATCCTACTTCTGAGTAAAGGGTCTGGCACATCACATATCACGGTGGCCTGAGTGCACTGAAAAAATAATAGTCTACTCCAGCAGATCGTCTTTTTCTTTTAAGAGTTTTGTTAACGTGTGTCTAATGGATACACAATAAGCATACAAACAAACAAAAATAGCACACACTTCAATACATCTTTTACATTTTTCAATATATTTTCGTATATTCCTATACATTTTTCAATATATTTTCGTATATTCCTATACATTTTTTTACACAATTCAATACATTTTTTCAATCTTAACATGTTCCCAATAGACACACGTTAGCATTTTCCTTCTTTTAATTAGCTTTGAGTAGGAGTAATAGTTTTCGACTTTTCGAGAAGAGTTCTATCGACAACGACACAAGACAAAACTCAAATTGCACAAAGCCTAGTACGAAAAGAAAGTGGAATGGGCCCAGCTTGGCAGGGATGGCGATGGGTCACACCCAATAGTGGTGGGCCATTTCATCTCTTTGTCGTCCACAAAAATTTTGAGTTTTGATGAATCGAAAGTCAATGGACAAGCTTAATTTATCAATCAACTTATATTTCCCGACCACATAAAAATAAAACTTGAGTAAATTTTTATACTCTCAAGATTAATACTTCATTCCTTTTATCCTCTTGCAATTGAATTAAAAATTGTTTTTTTCCTGTGTAAAAAAATTCATAACGTAGAAAGACAACGTTGAAATTTTATATGGAAGAGGACACAAAACAAAAATCAAAATATGGGATCACTACCGAAAAACTTATAGAAACGAAAACGCTAAAATCAGCTCACTGAACAGTCATGAAAGTTTAAAGACTATATTGGAAAGTGTGTGAAAATACATTAAAAGTATTACGAGTACACTGGTATGTGAGTTGTTGTTGTTGTTGTTTGTTTTTTTTTAAAACTTAAAAAAGTTGCAAAAATTAAGTAGTTTGGTACCTACTTAATTTTGACTCAATTTTGTCAATACTTGTATATCACTGCTTCCTTTACCACCGCCACCCTTCACGGCCACCAAACACCATCCTACACCGCCATCACCATTCCACCACGCCATCGCCGCCGCCACCAACATCACCACCACCACTCCACTTCCGCAACATCACTACCACCATTATTACAACTATTGCCACTAACACCACCGCATCATCGCCGTAACCACTACCACCAATCCACCATGAGTGCTACGACTTCATCGTCGCCACCACCATTGTATCCATCACCGCACCACCACTATGCTGCCACTATCACCACTACTATTGCATCATCACCACCACAATCACCACTCCGCCGCCGCCACAACTACAACTCCCACTCCATCTCTGCCATCATTGCTGCCATTATTCCACGATCACTATAATTGCTACCACCATTCCAACGCAATCACCAATACCATTGCTGCCATCACTGTCACTATCACTACCACCACTGCAGCTATCTCTTCAACACCACCACCACCACCACCACCACCACCATTGTTCCAGATATAACTATCTCTCCATCATGTTCCACCGCTACATTCATCACACTTTTTCACTATCACGACTACACCACCACTCGCTACTGTCACACTTGCATTGCTCTCCACCAGCCTCGCCCTCTTTTCACCACACCATCACTACACTAACTTTTCCACAACCATCACCGTCGCAGCACCAACTGCCTCTACCACCACCACGACTCAAACACATGGCATCCATTCATAAACTAAAAGAGAACAATCAAAAATAATTTAATCTATATTCGTATATCTTTATATCAAAATAATTATTTTATTTCAAGTATTGCAAATTTTACTATCAAACAATTTTTCAACATAAAAAATTTAGCATTCAGGTTTCAATGCTTAATTTTTCAACTTTCAAGTTCAGTTTTTAATTTTATCAAATAGTAGCTAGGTATAGTGTGTACTCGGGGAGCGTTCCAAACATATGTTACCTCAAGTTCATTCCTAGAAGTTCTTTTTTTCTAGATCACCATCCCTTAATTAAAGTTATGTGATTAAATCTTAGATTGTATTTGCCTACATCTTATAATTACTAGTAAAATACAAGTGTTACCCTCTATTACTGAGCGTCCTACGTTATGGAAATCGGTCCATGTGCTTAGTTTTACTGAAGTACACATTAAATAATACTGATTCGATCACCAGACTACACAAACAAACTGTAGCGGCTTCAGAATTTTAGTGCAACGATGACAAAATGATACTGTATTAAAAAATATCTGCAAACAAAACACTATATAAACTGAATATACTTTGGTTGAAGTTCATCAGGCTTGAATTGACTAAGTTTTCGTGTCCAATCCTCCGTTGTTTGGGACAAGTTTAAAATTAAAGCAATTTTTGGTCAATTATCACATGGGATAAACATTTGGGAGTATTAGTCGTTCAGATGATTGAATGGAGGCGGCACATGAAACATACACTAATTTGGGAATATCAGGCGTGGTCTTGTCACATATTGACCCATGAAAATTCAGCTTGTTTTCGTCTTACTTAACAATAATTTGAAATTATTTTAGATAGTTGGAATTAATCCTCGTAATGCAGTTACGCCTGGCCCAAAAGATTAAGATACATTCTTGAAGTGTATTAATTAAAATGGAGTTAATGTAATATAAGCCAATTCAAAACGAGTATAACATCAACTGATATATAATAAAAAGGCAAATTTAAACACGTCTTCTTTATAGCTAGCTGGGTGTTCATGCCTGCTTTCAAAACTCTGAAATTAATGAGCAGCTAAATCTCGGATGACCATAAGAGTCAAACCTGTGAAGAAATCTTGAATAACAGACAACTAATTTACTCATATAAAGAGACCCAAATGGTGTGAACCAAGAAAATTGGTGCACTATATGTTGGGGATGCAGATAACTTTCAGCAAAACGATATTTTGTATTTTCGCAAGAGCAATTTTGGCCATTGGGCCTTACCTATTCATATTGTCGCGGTTGTTATGTAATTAGGGTTATAGCATTTCAAAAGAAAACACGAAAGGAGGCGAGATGAAACTTTTCTGAGAGAGAAGAGAGAAGACTTGTACTTCATATTCTTCGATTATAGTAGACTGGTGTGGCTCCCGTGATTTTTACTCGCGTTGAGGTTTTCCACGTGCATATGTGTCTGTTTCGTTTCTGTTTCTATTACGCACTGGTTTTTGCTTGCTTTACGATTTATGTGACCGTAGTTTTCAAGATCCATAGGGTGTTGTTGATTGAACTCGTTGTTTAAATTCTCACACTATATCTTCTCTTCTCCTAAGAGTCATCAGTATATTCCTACCCTTTCAGGAACACTTCCACCAAGTTTGATTTGATCAGCATAATATTGAATAGGAAGAAAAGAAGAAGTAAGACAGTGACTCTGGAAATTCAATTCAATATTTTTATGGCTCCATTCAAGTTTCAGGAAATTATTCTTATAATTACCCAATCGAGATTAGTCTAGGAACGTGATTTAATTCTTGTCCGCATCAAATTTCCCTATCTCCTTGCTAACTAAGATATTGACATTACTGGACCAGAAGTAATGATGTCAAAACGTTCAGAGGAAATTGAAGGGGCTACGACACGAACCATGCATTCACTTTTATGATTGCGTCAATATTCTCCACAACAATCACTATCCTCTTGTGAACATAAAACCAGGTTGACTGTATATTCTTCAGTGAAAGAGAGAAAGCGAATTGTTATCCTTCCATTCGAATCCAATGGACAGTAGGTCGGGTGGTCAATGCTCTAGATTGACTTTTAGTGTCTACATGCTTGTGTCAGTGTCAATGTAACTCAGAGTATAGCGCGTGCCAATAATCACTGTCTCGTAGTATTTTCCATTTTCGGCATTCTTCTTCAAATTTCTAAGTTTGGATTGCTTTCGACCACCGGGCTTACAGTCAGTTCACGCGAAACTTATTGGCATGTTCTCCACCCCTTTCCACGGTCACCAACCTTTCCACTCGAGGTTCTGGTTGCCTTGTATCACGGACCGCATCTACATGATACAAAGTCCGCTCACCCCACGACACACATGAACATATCTTCAACCGTATTGCCAGAGCCGGCTTAGGCATGAATCTCAAGAAGCATGGGATTTAGGCCCACCAAACAATCAAAATTTTAGGGTCCCCAATTATTTAGGAATCCTACATATATATACTAGACCATGGCTCAAGAAAGGTTAAATGGATTGGCTATTTTGTCCATGGAGAAGGATATGGTGAATATGCTAAAAGTGCGAGAAGACAAATGTTCAAATGACGGATTTTGAAATATTGTAGCGGTTGTATATTTTTGGATAACTAAGGGTTAGTATTTTCTGTTTTGTAATGATAAATCTTTTGTGATGGTTTTTATAAAGACTTCTTATTGACAAATTTTTGTATGCAAAATATAGGGTATGCCTCGTTTAATAAGTTCGATTTAGGCCTCCGAAATCTATGAGCCGGCTCTACGTATTGTATCACAAACCGCATCTACATGATACAACCCGGCCACCTTGTATCACAGACTGCATCTACTTGATACAAAGCTTTATCCACTATGCTGTTGTACACGCTTAGCCCTAACCGCATCACGGACCGCATCTACATGAAGGGCGGCGCTACATCGGCACTACCGTATCTTTAGCCCTAACCACATCACAGATCGCATCTACGTGAAGGGCGGTGCTAAAGGTGCACTACCGTATTCATTTTCATTTATTCAAACAATCAATTCTATTTTCATTCTCATCTCTTTTCTCATGTCAACTATTCATCTCGATAATCGTGTTGTGTCAATATTGTATCATGTCGTTGTAGACACCCCAATTTGGAAGCTTCAGACATCTTTAAAAAATCCCGATGACGAATAGAAACGCCCGAATGAAGTTTTGAAGCAATACTTGAACAAAGAACAAAGTCAACCCAGTCCATTATACCGTACCATACTCCCCCAAGTCCCGTGTGACCAATTTCAGCCCAAAAACCCAGCCGTGACTCATGTTTGCACCGCACGGCACAGTTGACCCAGTCAACTATACCGCACGATACTGACATAGTGTCGCACGACATTGTCAGGCATCAATCAAACCTGCAACACGTTACCAACAGCTCCCTTTGTTGAAAAACCGACTCCTGCTGCGTTCTTGGTCCCTAAGGCACGCAAGGGTGCCGTGTAGCCTACCAAACTTAAGTACAAACTTGGTCTTCCATCATTTCACCCTTCTCGACTCACCTCCTATAAAACCCAGACCTTCGTTGCTGCAAAAAAAGGGCGAAAAAAGATAGAGAAGAGAGAAGAAATCCACAAAAGAACATCCTAAAGCTCTGTTAGATACTCTTCCAGTGTTTATCTGACCAAACTCCACCTCAAAAAACACCAAACCGTGTCCGAAGCCCTCGTCAGCCACTCCTTCTACCACATTCACTCGTACCCATTACTCAAGACCCCCATTTCCCAGCTCTACCAGGTCCCTTTAACACTCACAAAACCAAGTTTCAAGTTCTAGTTCAAGTGTTCACTTCAAAGCTTCATTCCCGAAGGTAAAAACCTCTGTTTCGCCACCAAAGTCAATCACTTTGGTATTTTGAGGGTAAGGCCAAGTTCAAGGAGGTTCCTTATACCTCTCTTAAGCTTGGTGTTCCAACAACGCTCAACAAAAATCAGCCACAAGAATATGGAATTTTTACAGTAGTACTGTACGGTACTTCCATAGTGCCGCGCGACACTTCTGTTTAATCCAAGTATTTTGGAGCCTTGTTTCTCTCGGGCAATCAATGTCGTAGGGTGGTGAGGTATTTTCCGGCACATTTGCAGTTAAAAACATGATTTTCAAGTCTTGGTACATGGCTCTTCTCTTATGAGAAATCAAAATTTTCACTCCAAAATGTCAAGTTTTGCAAAGCTATGTACTGAGAACACTAAGCTTTCCTTTTACTGTCCAAAACCAAGATTTTCTCACTGTCCAGTACAGTCCAGTGCCATAAGGTACTATGTTTTTCACTAAACGGTACTATCACAGTACCACACGGTACCATCTTGCAAACTCAAAAATTTCAAAAACCTGTTTTACTACTCGGACAGTGGGAAAAGGTCAAGGCATTCCGTTTTAAGTATTTTCTCGCATCATTCATACGTGTTTATGTGTGTATTGCTTATCTGTTCATTATTGTCATCAATTGTTTACTGTTATTTCTATTATTATCAACTGTTTATTTGAATAAAGTTGGGCAGTAAAATGTTTTCCGAAAATCCCCAAATATTTAGTAGAAATCGATTTTTATCGGGCACGCGGGGTGCATTTTTCGAACAAAACCTTCCCCGCGGGTAACCTGGCTCCCGAACCCAAATCTCTAATTTTTCGCTGACCAAACCATTTGTCAGTGGCAAAAGAGTCATATTATTTTTCTAAACGGTTCCTTGGGTACCTAACATTTTCCAGAAATTAAACCCCGGGTGGCGACTCTAAATTTTCTTTTTCCCTAATTCGCCCCTTTTCCAAACACAAAAAAAAAAAAAAAAAAACCGTGGGCTATTTTCCGTGATTGTCCATAGTCGTGAATTTGCAATGTGTCTCAAAAACTCTTTTCGTGACTATGCAACTTTCTCAGAAAACGTGTTTAAAAAACAATGCACTTTCTCGTAAAATGTGTCTCTTAAAAACATAATTTTTTCCACGCGGGTTTCCTTTTGAAAAGGGAAATAACAAGTGAGTCCCAGGTCGGATGGCCGGACGAGTCCAGTTTGAATCACCATTCCTTCCTTATTCAGCGCGAAACTCGACTTTTTGACAGACTCCAGAAGTTCCAGGTCGGATGGCCGAACGAATCGAGTTAGAATCATTATTCCTTCCTTAGACATCGTGAAGCTCGTCTTTTTGTCAAACTCCGAAAGTGGGATCATTTCACCAACAAAAGTAGTCCGCAAAACCAGTCTAGCTTTACTAGGAAAATATTATTTTTCCTACTACGTAAGCATAATCATGCATGCAAGTTCAAAAACCGTATTCTAACTTTTTGTAACAATAAGGTTTACGATTAAAAAACTAGTCAACTTACTTTTCTTCCAAAAATTATTCGAGCATTATAACGACGTAAAATTAATAAGTAGAATTCTAAATGGGCATTATAACGACTACGTACGCTTATAAAAATATTTTTAGGAACAAATGACTAATTTTTTCAAGAAAATGAATTTAGCGTCAACTAGTAACTTTTGAAAAACCCGACAATTATAACGACTACATGATAAATTAAACTTATAATATGGATTCTAATTAACTAGTAAGTTAGAGAGTAGGATTTTACCTTGATTTCCGAGTGTTAATCGGAAGCCGAACTAGCTAGGTAATTTCTACGGGCGACATAACGGCTAGTTTTCGGTGACTCGAACAACTTTCTACTATTTTCTACTATGGAAATGGATCGAAGGGCGGTAGTTTGTGGTGGAGGGTGGTGGTTGTTGGTTGAATATGGAGGAAGAAAGTTGAGTTTTTCAAAGAAACTCAAGAACACATGTCCTTAGAAAGATGAGGTTTTTGGTGCGAGGAGAAATGAGAGATAAGCAGTGCTATTTATTGGCAAAATTTTGTGGACCTCCTCCCCCTCCATGGCCGGCCATCATCACCACCATGTGCTAGGAAATTTTCAAGAAATTTCTCTTATTTAATGCAAGATTGCAATCCATGATTTTGTGGGATTTTTGGGAATAAAATCCATAGATTTATTAGGCTTGGGTCTAATTAGTTCCTAGGTAAAAATCTAGTTAGATTTTGTAGGAAATTTCTAGGAAGTTTCTTGGGTAAAATCTACATTAATGCTACATACACACCCTCCCATACACACCCCCGCTCACACCCACTTTGGATTGCTGACATGTGGCCTCTCTCTCTCCTGACTTCTAAAGTAGGACACTTGTGAACAATCCAAAGTGGATGTGAGCGGAGGTGTGAATGGGAGGGTGTGTATGTAGCATTACTCTAAAATCTAGTCTAAGTTTGTGCATGACCACATTGTTTTGGAAAGTTTTTGGTACTAGTTTCTCCAATGTGAACACAAAAATAGGCATAAGGCTAATTTTTACCTAAGAAATCTTGGGTTTATTCTCTCATAATTATGGGAGATTTTGGGTAGGAAATTAGGGTTAGGATTTTGTGGGGAAAGTACTCATGCATGTGCATGAACTTGGTGACCAAGCAACCAATTGCACACATGCACAAATCTCTCTCTCTCTCTCTCTCTCTCTCTCTCTCTCTCTCTCTCTATCTATCTATATATATATCATCTTCCAATTATTTTGGTCAAAATTAGTCCACCTTGGTCAAAATTGGATTCAAATTGGTCCTGGAAGTCAAAATTGATCTATGGAAATTCAAAGGAGTCACAATAGAATATATTCTTAGTAGGGTCCTTGACCAAAATAGAGTTTGATAGGAGGGAGAAAATGTAAAGTGATGTGAGTAGATTTTTATAGGATTTGTAGTAGGGTTTAGGTTGTACAAAAATATATATACAAATACATATATTTTTATATATAAGTTCAAATAAATAAGTGATTTACTTATTTAAATAAAACAATTTACTTTAATGACCCTAATTTTAGTAAATAAAAATTTTGATTTTAAATTAGATAAATCTCTTTTATATTTAAAAAAATTCATTTAATTAACCAATATTTTTTTTTAAAATTGGTATATCTACACTTGTAGCTACATGCATAAGCCTATTTTCCTAGCAACAAAATCCCACAAATGGAGGATTTTCTCTAGATTTTTTTTCTCTAAATCTCTGCAATTAATTACCTAGAATCCTCCATAGATTCACCTTAGATTTGGTGAATCTACCTATAGATTCATGAGGATTCACATAGCAAATTAGGCTTGTGCCTATTAGGAAGGAGAAAGTAAGGAGGGAGGAAGCTTCTTGATTACTTAGTCACCAAGAATAAGAACACTATATTTTCATGCATATGTATAGGTTTTGTACACAAGAATCCCATAAGATTTCCTCTAGGATTCCTTCATTTAAAACTTAGTGATTTGTATTACTTAGTCTAGGATTTGCATATAGATTGTATAAGATTTTATTCTTAGAAACCCCACAAAATCCTAGATTTTATTCTCTCGTTAAATACAAGAATCCCTCCTAGATTTTGGAGAATCTCCCTAAGATTTGGAGAATCAACCTAAGATTCACTAGGTTATTTAGGCTCATGTCTAATTTGTGGTGTATTTGCTTGTATAACTAGTACCAAAAACTCCCCAAAACAAAGGCGGCCATGCACATTTTCAACCTAGATTTTTACCATGAAGCTTCATAGTAATTTCCTATAAAATCTAGTAAGATTTTACATTGTGAATTAATAGACCCATGCCTATTTTCACCTGATTTTTATTCCAAAATCCCACAAAATCATGGATTTTGTTCCTTGCATTAAATGGAGGAAATTTCCTAGCAATTGGGGAATAGAGTGGCCAACCATGAAGGGGGAGAAAGTGAGCTCAACCCTTGCCTATAAATAGCAAGCCCACTCCTCATTTATTCTTCACACCAAAACCCTCCAACTTGTGGTACTTTAGTAGTTTCAAGCTTTCTCCTTAGAAACTCAAAGTGTTCTTCCACATTCAAACTAAAACCACCACCCTCCAATCCTCCACCACCAAAACTGCCCCTCGATCCAAATTATAGTAGTTTCGTAGTTGTTTTCGTGTTTCTAGGAAAAATACTTTCTTTTCATTTGGAAACTCATAGTCATTACTCCGTCCGTTTATCTACCTAGCTTTTTTGGCTCCGACTAGCCTCGGAATCAAGGTAAATTACCTTACCTAAAATTCTACTAGTTATTTTAGAGCTTACGTAAATTTTTAGAAATGTTTTAATGCCCACATTTAGACTTAAAGTTAGTAGTTTAGTTTTATAAAAAAATTTAACCGATTAGTTCTAAAATAATTTTTCATACATACGTAGTCATTATAATGTCCAATTTGAATTCGAGATTTTAAATTTACGTCGTTATAATGCCCGACTAATTTTTGAAAAAACATGTGAACAATTACAATTTTTTACTAAGTCGGAATCATCGGTAAATGAAACTTTCTTAAAAGACTACATGAAATTTTTGTGAAATGATTTTAGGACTAACTTGAGACTGTGGAATGACCCAAGGCTAACACCCTTGAAAATCTGTCAAAAAGTTAAGCTTCACGCTGACTAAGAAGGGAATGGTGATTTTAACTGGACTCGTCCGACCATCCGATCTGAGACTTTCCTGGTTATTCCATCAGTTGAGAGAAGGTCGCGAAAATGAAGATATAATTTTTAAGTGACACATTTTACGAGGAGATACTAAATTTTGGTAAAATACGTTTTACGAGGAATCACTGATTTTTGAAACACGATTTATGAGGAAGTTGTATTTTTACGAAAAGAGTTTTTGAGACATGTTGTATATTTACGACGTGATATGAGATTTACATGATACGATTTTCGAGATGAATGGTTGACACGAGAAACAAGATGAGAATGAAAATGGATAAATTGAATTGATGGGATTGAAAACGGTAGTGCCACTTAGCACCGCCCTTCATGCAGATGCGGTCCGTGATGTGGTTAGGGCTAAGAGTAGAATGAAAATGGATTGATTGAATTGAGTTGAAATGGATGCGGAAGTGCCGCTTGAGCATTGTCCCAAGTTCGCGGAGAGAGCTTAGTTGTCTTTGGCGCTAAACGTGTACAACACATAATGGAAGGACCTTGTATCATGTTAGTGTGCGCCATGATAACAAGACAACCGGGACTATTGATTGATTGAATTGAGTTGAAATGGATGTGGTAGTGCCGCCTAAGCACTGTCCCAAGTTCGCGGAGAGAGCTTGGTTGTCTCTGGTGCTAAGCGTGTACAACACATAGTGGACGGACCTTGTATCATGTAAGTGTGCGCCATGATGACAAGACAGCCAGGACTATGTTCGTGTGTGTCGCGCGGGGGGGGGGGGGGGGGGATGGGGACGGACCTTGTATCATGTTAGTGTGCGCCGTGATACAAGACAGCCGGGACCTCGAGCGGAAAGGTTGGTTACTATCAGTTGAAAGGAGACGGAAACATGCCAATAACTTTCGAGTGATGGACTATAGGCCCGGTGGTCGGAAGCAGTGCCATAGAGGAGTGAAGTGGATTGATTGTTGACTCGGTGGTCGGAAGCAATCCACAGTTTGATAAATTTGAAGAGGAATGCCTGTAATGAAAGATAACACGAGACACATTTTATTTCAGTGCGCTTAAATCTTATTTGCATCGACCAAGACACAAGCATGATTTACACCGACATTTTCACATGTATATTTCATGGAAACTGTTTTCTGTTAACTTCTGTCGTTATTTTTTATCATACATATATTGTTCTAGAATTGCTAGTTAGAGGTTTGGGTAGACTTATTGTCGGGCGTTTTCGCTCATGGTGTTACAGTTGTGTGACCCTGACATAATACCACGATGTTGCTCTGCGACTCTGACGTATTATGCCAGACTTTAAAGATAAATAGGAGGAGTACTACCGATTGGGAGCTTATGGAGCTGGACAGGACACCGCCGGGGCTGACGGCAATGCAATGGAGTAGAGAAACCCTAGTTGAACCTGTTTTCGAATAAATGTGATAGAAGAGAAAATTATGTAATTTTCGTTATAGAATACTGTTGTAAGACTTATTTATTATTTTTATAATAAATGTAACGTTCCCAAAAATTAGGGGCGTTACATTATTGAATTTAAAAAAAAAAATTCTTCCTTTACTAAAATTAGGGTTATTACACTTTAGAGCTAGGCTGTATGGAATTTTTTTCCGATTCTAATTGGACTTCCCGTTATTGAATGGTATGATTTGTCTCTCAACTGAGATTAATTGTAGTGTGTACGAAAGTTGATCCGAAACGTTGAGCTAACGGCCCGTTTGGATGGGGTCTTGTAGGGGGTAATAAACTTGGGGGTAGTAGTAACTCCGGACCTACCATTATGGAATGGTTTGGGAGGGAAAATGGGAGGGGTGTTATTTATCACCCGGACTAAATAACACCCATGCAAGGGTGTTATTTATGGACACCCCAGGGGGTGTCCATAAATATGACCCCCTAATACCCCCGCTAAAATTACCTTCCTACCCCAATTAATACCCCAACCGCACCCCATTTTGCTACTGTTTGCTGCTAGTGTGTAATTTGTGACTTTTTTTTTGCTTTGCAACATTCTTCGGATAAAAAATAAAAGTACTTCTGCGTATAGTTTTTTATTTTTTTGCACCAAATTAAACTACTAATAGAGATCTTTAATTCGATACAAAAAAACATAAAAAAATTATAGTTTTTTTAACATTTTTAGCTTGTTGGCATGTTGAGTTGTTTTGCAATATCCTTCGGATAAAAAATAAAAAACTTTCACGCTTAATTTTTTTATTTTTTTTGGCACCGGATTAAACTACTAATAGAGATCTTTAGTTCGTTAAAATTTTTTTCAAAAAAATTATGGTTTGAATAATGCACATTTGTTTAGATCTTTATGTTTTACACCACTAGTGTTGTAAAGATCTTTAAAAAAAAAGTAAACATCTAAATTAATTTTTATAATAAAAAAATTAATATAAAATTTAATTACCAATTAATCTTATAGCTTAATTAGTTATTGAATTTCAATAATAAATAGATTAATTATTGGATTTATCTAATTAAAAAACACATACTAACTAATACGAATATGCATAAGGGCAAATACATCTTTTGACAGCTTTTTACATCATCTATCCAAACATAGTCTCTCTTCTTACAAAATCATTCAAACCAAGTACTAGTTAATCCCCCTCCATAAATGTCATATCACTGTGGGGTCACCCTCCATATATATTACACTCTCTACTATCTTATACCCCTCCACATATAATAACCCTAAAAATAATCCGGTATCCAATTGGGCCGTAAGGGGAAAGAAAAAGAAAAAAAAAAGTCGAAGAGTGATGTTTGGCCCCATTTATCTCTTGACCTGTTTGTCATTGGATGGCGCAAGTGCTAAAAATGCGAGGAGTGATTTGTATGTATTATACACAGTCTGCCTACTTAGTATTTGAAAAGGAAGTGCATTTAACTGGCGGTAAGTTATAGGTTGGCATTTGGCAATAAAAAATGTTACTCCCCCATTTTATAATTTAGTTCATTTTTTCAATTTGAGATACCTCAAAACATATATCCGGTTTGAAAAGTCAAAGCCAAAATTTTTGTAATTTTTCGAAATATCCTTCATAAGTGGTTTTTGGACAATTTTGATACAGTAATAAGTACTCCGTATCTTTTAAATTTGACAGAATGCATATTAAGTAAATGTTAATTTTTTTTTTAATTTTTTAAAAGGCCCCAATTCAGATATAAAAAGTAACTTCGCTTGCCATTTCTCTTCCTTCTTTGTTCCTATTAAATATTGAGACCTTTTTTGTTACGCTACTGAGACGGAGATAGTATGTCATCTTTACAAATTTTTTTTCTAGGGTAAATTTCACTGACCTCCCCTGAGGTTTCTGACACAAACAAATACCTCCCCTGAGGTATCTGAAATAACACTGACCTCCCCTACTTTTGCTGACAATATCAAGATTCCCCCTTCTGTTATACAACCATTTAAAAATAGACAGAATTTGCTGATGTCATCAACTGAAGATGTTAAAATTTCAAAACTGCCCACACCAAAAAGGCTAAAATCCCAAATCTATCTTCTCCTTTCATCCCTCTCTGTCCCCAACACTACCAAGCCCGCCATGACCACCCTTGCAATAGCTTCAAAGATCTTTCAATTCTAAATACGTTTCCTTGTTTTGTTAAACTAGACAACATTTAATTTATCATTTCTTTTACTTCTTTCCTCCATAACCCACCGTTTAAAAACCCCCCAAAACCACTTTTAGCCATTCTGTGTAAATCTTTCGTTGTGGCCAGAAAATCACCAACAATAAAGCTCCCTCCTCTTTTTTTTTTTTCCAATTAAAAATAACCCATCTTCTTGCCGATTAAAAAAACGCCTCTTGCTAGCTCTAAATCTTTTTTTTCTTAAAGAATTGTTGGCTGCAATTCGAACCAACAATTGTTGGCTGCGTGCAGCGGCGCACGACGATCGAAACCAAGGCAGAGCGGCACCCGTTCCAGCGAGGGTGGTTGTCGGAATAATACTCAACCGCTGCGTGTAGCCCGACTGGTACTGGTATTACATCTCCAGCGGTGTGGGGGAAGTCGACAACGTTGTGGTTTGGAAAGTGGTGGTTGCAAAACCAGACCAAACATCCGAACACCATAAAAATAGCTCTGCATGTGTCATCGACTGTTGGATCAGTAGGTAGGCAAAAAATCAGTTGGCTAATCGGAGCAGCAACGACGATCGGCGAGTTGCGTGACCATGGTAGATTGCAGCTTTTTGGATGAGATTGTGCCGTGGATCTTTGGCAGTGGTGGCTGATTGAGACTTTGGTAGATTTTTTTTAAAGGTTTGATTTGGATGGGAAGGGAGAGGAAGGAGAGAAATAGGTGGGGTAGATTTGGCATTTCCTGTGTAAATCTAACGGAGTTTAGGTCATTTAAACTGAAGGGGGGAATGTTTATATTGTCAGCAAAAGTAGGGGAGGTTAGTGTCATTTCAAAAAATTCAGGGGAGGTATCTGTTTGTGTCAGAACCCTCAGGGGAGGTAAGTGAAATTTACAAATTTTTCTATCTTCATTCAAATCAATGCATATTACTGATATTAGGAGTATTTAATTAGTGTCAACAGTTGGGATTGTCTGTCCTTTTGTTGGCAAATCTGGTCCTATATATGCGCATGTGATTTTGACGGCCGAGATTGGCCCTCACCATCCCCCTTTTTGATCCTCCGACTTTTCCTTTGCCATCAACAAAAGGCGTTTCCAATCCAACATCCAACACTACCTCTCTCTGGTAGTCTACTGGATCAAAATCGCCCCTCTCTCTCTCTCTCTCTCTCCCTCTCGCGTTTGCTCAGGTGCGTACTTATATTCTTTCCAACCTCTAAATTTTCGTACTCGTATATGCTGTTATATATGTGTGTTGATATATCTTTTATGTTCTTAGGGCTATTGATAACTTCCTTCAACGGTTTTCGAGCTTCAAGTCTCTTCCTTTCTGTATATTGTTGCAAGCGAATATGCTCCCAAAGAGTACATCAAATCGGTGAATATTTGTGGGTTCTAGCCTAATTATTTGTTTGTTTTAAGCATAGTTATTTGTTGTCGATTTAATTGCAGCTACACTTGTTGTACATGTTGAAATTCTCTTTCTTATTGGTTCACTGTGATGAACTTTATTTCATTTAGGGCTTGTGTTTCTGGGTCTTTGATGTATATAAGTTTGGGCTGCCTAAAGTTTGCGCCTCGAGTATCTTTGTAAACAAGCAGTGAGATTTGGAAAGACAGACATATCGAGAAAAAAAGAATCTGACGTTGAAGTTGGAATTTAGGTTTTTGGTATTATCTTTTTTATTTGATCTTGTGAGACGGATGCTCATGGAAAAAGAACTGAGAGGTTATTATTATGGTTCGATCAACGGAACCAAATACGATGAAGAAGCTGTTCCATTCCTCTCAGATCAGAATTTTGTTACGGGATTCAAGGGCAGCGGTGGTATTTTTTCAAACCCTAATTTATTGACTATCCCTCCATTTCCACCCGATCCACTTGTAGTTCCCCCATCTGGCATGACTACGGAGGGCGATTCTCATGACGACTGTGATTTTAGTGATGGAGTGCTTAAGTTCATAAGCCAGATGCTGATGGAAGAAGACATTGAAGAAAAGACTTGTATGTTTCAGGAGTCTGCAGCTCTTCAAGCTGCTGAGAAATCATTCTATGAGGTCCTTGGGGAGAAGTACCCTCCTCCTCCAGATCACCAACAGATTCATCACGTTGAACCAAGTATTGATAGACCGAACGAATGTTACGGGTTAACTCAGAATGACTATAACACCAGCAGCAGTGTAATAGATCTAGGTTTGACTTGTGATCATGTTGAGTATGAGCCTCTTCCTTTTCAACCTGCGGCGAATGAATTTGCTTCACAATCTACTTCGCAGTCATCTTTCAGCTCATCGACGTCAAGTAGTGGTGGTAATTTCCTAGATGCAGTTACGGACTCACCTGTGAGTACACTTGGAGTTCATGACATATTCAATGATACCAAGTCCTTCGCCCAATATCAAAGGGGCTTTGAGGAAGCAAGTAAGTTCCTTCCTTGTGTTAATGGTTTGTCTCTTTATTCGGGGAGTAATAATTCAGATAAAGGGGAAAAGGAAGAGGGGAAGGGTGTGGTAGTTAAGGTAGAGAAAAAGTACGAGAGCGAATATTCTCTTGATGGTAGGGGAAAGAAGAACGCTCATTGTCAAGAGTTTGATTTGGAAGAAGGGAGGAGTAACAAGCAGTCGGCGCTTTATTTGGAATCGACTGTGACATCAGAGATGTTTGATAAGGTGTTGCTATGTAGTGGTGGAGAAAGTGAGTCTGCTCTTCGTGAAGCATTGCAGAATGCAGTGATAAAGAATATGCAACAGATTGGTCCATCAAAAGGATCGAATGGTGGTAGGGCACGTGGTAAAAAAAGGGGAGGTAAAACGCATGTGGTAGATCTTCCTAGTCTCTTAACCCTGTGTGCACAAGTTGTTTCCACGAATGACAGAAGGAATGCAAGTGAGCTATTGAAGCAGATTAGGCAGCATTCTTCTCCTACTGGGAATGGGATGCAGAGAATGGCGCATTATTTTGCCAATGGCCTTGAGGCACGGATGGTTGGTTCTGGAAGCCAAAGTTACAAAGCAGTTATAACAAAGCCGACATCTGCTGCTGAGGTTTTGAAAGCTTACCATTTATATCTTGCTATCTGTCCATTTAAAAAGGTCTCAAATTTCTTTGCAAACAAAACAATTATGAATGTATCTGAGAAAGCGACGAGACTCCACATTGTTGATTTTGGGATTCTTTACGGCTTCCAATGGCCTAATCTAATACAGCGGCTGTCATGTAGGCCTGGTGGACCCCCCAATGTGCGGATTACTGGGATTGATCTACCGAATTCAGGTTTCCGACCAGCAGAAAGGGTTGAGGAGACAGGCCGGCGTTTAGCTAACTATGCAAAGACATTCAATGTTCCATTCGACTTCAATGCCATTGCACAGAAGTGGGAAACGATTCAGATAGAGGATCTCAAGCTTGGTAGGGATGAGGTGCTCGTAGTGAATTGCCAGGGTAGGTTTAGGAACCTCCTTGACGAGACTGTGGTGATGGACAGCCCAAGGGAGATTGTTCTTAAACTCATAAGGAAGATGAATCCGGATGTTTACCTTCAGGGTGTGGTAAATGGGTCCTACAATGCACCCTTCTTTATTAGCCGGTTCCGCGAGGCTATTTTCCACTACTCTTCTATTTTTGATTTGTTGGAGACTAATGTGCCACGTGAGGCTCACGAGAGGATGCTGCTTGAGAAACAGATATTGGGGTGGGAGGCTGTGAATGTCATTTCTTGCGAAGGTGCAGAGAGGATTGAGAGGCCAGAGACGTACAAGCAGTGGCAGGTTAGGAATTTGAGGGCGGGATTCACACAACTCCCTTTGGACGGGGAAATTATGCGTATGACCAAAGAAACAGTGAAGGCACGGTACCATAAGGATTTTGTGGTTGATGAAGATGGTCATTGGATGCTTCTGGGGTGGAAGGGAAAAATTCTTCATGCCCTTTCTTCTTGGAAGCCAGCTTTTTAAAGCCACTACCACCCATGGAAGGGAATGATCGAGCGCTTTGTATCATGCTTGGCTTTCTCTCTCTTGGGCTATTGGATATTTTGTGGTACCGAAAGCTGAGGTAATTAACCTCAAGTGTATACGTACATATAATTGCTCGATGTTCTTACTAAACAGGTGGAAGTGGGGAGCAGAATTCGCTGTGCTGCGTTCCAAGATTGTGCTATGATGGACCAGGTGTGCAGTTAGCAGGTGCCCTTACTCTCCACTTTGGTAGAAGATTGGAAATCGATATATCAAGTTCTATGTTACCTTGATACCTTGTAAACTTCGGAGGTGAGTCTATGAGCTTTTGTCAGCTGCAAGAGGAAATAGTCTGAGTGGGTCTGGACAAGTGGCTTTCTCTTGGCTTTAACGGTCCCCACAAGTGGACGGTGAAATTGGTCTGTCAGAGATAAATCGAGGTGTGCGTCAGCTGGTCCGGACACGTGAGTTATCAAAAGAGGAAATAGTCTAAGTGTTATTTACAGGCAAAAGCTATGTGAAGGTCCCTGTCTATGATAAGTGATTAATATTGTGTCAGTCGTACACTTTTGCCTTACGGTGAAGTGAGCTTTGTAAATCTTATTCCTATTCCTTATCTGAAAAATGATCATCTTGTTTCATATGAAATAGAACTTGTTTTTCATCTGCATTTTTCTACCATCAAATCTCCATTCTTGGTGAGTGAAAAACTAGCACGTATTCTATAAGCTAGGCAGCCATGAGTATATATTTTTCTCCATTTGTATAATCGGTTTAACTTTCTGCATCTTTTTCGAAGTTTTTGAGTTAAATTGTTATTTGTTAAATGTTGTGTCTCTAAATATCCGCCGGATCTCCCGCAGATACATAGAAAACTTGTACTGGTATCTTGAATCTTGGAGCTTTACTTTACATCATAAAATTTGAAGTTTTTAATAACTCCGAATGGTACACCTCATGGCTTACGATTTGCCAATGTGAGTCAAACACTTCTTGGAATAGGTAAATTAAATATTGAAATATTAAATACTTCAGGTACGCCTTTCCAAATAAAAAATAGGAGTAAGAAATTCAGGTTCTTTCCTAATTTAACCACCATCCATTGAAAGATCTTATACTAATGTCAAAGTATTTATGTAATTACGTTGTTGGGCTTGTTGAGTTGAATGAATCGACAAAAATTACATTGATTGGACATCAGTAAGAATATGTTTGAGAAACATTTGTAGGTCCGTTAGTCGAACTTTTGGAGCCATAGTCGAGTTTATAACATGAGCTCCATATTAGTCCATCAAAATATGTAGAAGCTCTGATCTTTAAGAAAGATCTATTATTTGTTCCTGCACTTTGACTTGAATTCATGAAGAAACTGAAGTAGAACCAATGGGAAAAGGGCGATTCGTGGCTGCTCTTTTAAAGTAGAACCAATGTTTCCTAGAACACAGTCTAACACCCTTCTCGATTCTACCTCTAGAGATTGCAAATTCTGGTAGGATCGTTCGAAAATCGGACTAAATTGAGAGACTTAGCTGATATGTATCTATAGGGCTGAGCTGGCCTGGTCGATATGTATCTGATAGGGATGGGCTGACCCCCAGGCCATCTCAGCCCAATTAAGCCCAGCTCGGTACAAAGAGCTCGGTTGGGAAGGAAAATCTAGCCATTTATGGCAGAAAGGAGGATTCAGTAAGCACTAAGGTAGCCTGGGGGTGTATGAGCTCAGCCCGGTGGAAGGAGCTCAGCTCGGTTATAGGGGAGTAGCTCGACCACAAGGCATATACCGTCGTACGGGGCGAGCTCAGCTCTTCCTTAAGTTCCTAACAAAGATAGCAACCCCAAGGGGTCCAAGAGCCCTAAGGGGACTCAAACTCTTGATCAACAAGATCAAGATAAGCCCACAAGGCTCGGTTGCTTATCCGTAAAGCTCCTAGATGTACAAGGAGTCCCATTCCAATAAGGAATAAGAGACCCAGCATGTTAGGGAAGCCAACAAGAAAAGTACGATTAGTAGCGGGCCAAGACTCCTAGTCCTGCTAGGACACAATCACCTCGATGGCCTATATAATCATCACCAGATAACCTAAGCGAGGTACGTGGTTCTGGTAACCATTTACTTGAGCAATAATCAACCCTACACATCAAAAGAACTGACTTAGGCATCTGAGGCTGGTTGGCTAACACCACACCGGTGTCCCTAGTCTTACTCTGTTTTACAGGTACCTCGTCGAGTCGTGCCAGAAATTGCTTAATCAGTTGGCGCCATCTGTGGGAAGCTTTAATTCCCTTCGCGGTGAACTTTTTCCGTTTATGGTGTTGACTCGATCGATGGCTTCACACAACGTAAGAGATGAGAGGGTAGAAGGCCCTCCGGTGGTCACAGCGGAGATGTACGCAGCACTCCAACGACAAATAGAAATCTTGAACAAAACGTTACAAGAAATACAACAGCAAAATCAAGACCTCCGCAACCAAATCCCTCGAACGGAGAGTCATCCGATGACGAATCCGCAACCCTCAATCCAGGACGATCGCACCGATCGTTCAAGAAGACAGGAAGAAGATGAGGGGAGTCAGAACCAAGGTTCCCAGAGGGATCCTCGAAGGCCACTGGAACGACCTGAGAATAATCTGGATGCCCTAACAGCCATACAATCCTAAATAGATGGGCTGGCAAAGCAGGTTGAAGGAAAAACACCCACCACGGTGGAAGAGTTGGTGCGAGACACGGATTCTCCCTTTTACGGTGCAAGTCATGAGGGAACCTCTTCCACAAAAGTTTAAGATGCCACAAATTGACACCTTCAACGGCTCCACGGACCGGTTGGATCATCTCGAGACCTATAAAAATCTAATGATGTTGCAGGCAGTCCCAGACGAGATAATGTGCCGAGCCTTCCCAGTTACTTTAAAGGGAAGTGCCCCCATGTGGTTTAATAAAATAAAATCGCGTAGCATCGGTAACTTCAAAGAGCTCTGCAAGAGCTTCGTAAATTATTTCATTGCAGGACAGAAGCATCGTAAACCAACTACTCATCTATTCACGGTAAAGCAAGAGAAACACGAGTCCCTGCGTGATTATAGGAGTATGTTCACCAAAGAAGTAATGCAGGTCGAGACGGTAGAGGACCAAGTGTCGATCGGGGCCTACGTAGCAGGGCTAAATTCAGGGCAACTCTTATTTAACCTGACCAAAGAGCCCCCTACGACTATGGCCGAGTTCATGATGAAGGTCCAGTAACACATGAACGTAGAAGAAGCCTTGAATGCCAGACGTTCAAAGGATAAGAACATGGACCCCTACCACTATTAATCTGGGCCTCAAACCCAAACAGATAAGCGTAAAAGGGATCAGGCGGGCCCAAGCAGAGATGCAAAAAGCAGGAGGTCAGACTAGAGAACCTCAACAAAGAAGGGAAGACCACCAGAGAAGTACAAGCAGTATACCCCGCTCGTTGCCACGACAGAGCAAATCCTAGGAGATCTTTACAATGACCCTGACCTAAAGTGGCCTAGAAAGTTACGTACAGACCCAATTAAAAGGCCCAAGGTCAAATGGTGCAGGTTTCACTGTGACCACGGTCATGAGACTGACGATTGCATTGATCTCAAGCAGTAAATTGAAGACCTAGGCAGGCTAAAGTGCTTTGTCAAGCATCAAAACTAGCCTAGGAAGGATGCCCGACCTAGGAATGAGCATGGGAAAAACCAAAACCATAACGCCCCATTAGGAGAAATCGCGGTGATTCATGGAGGCCTAGCCGGAGGTGGGGAAGTCCAATAACGCTAGGAAAGCTCATCTACAGCAACTCGGAACTGAAAGCACTTTGGAGGTCAACACCATTGAGAAACCCAGAAAGACTGCTAAGTTGGAGGAAGTACCCATCATCTTCTCATGGGAAGATGAGGCTGGGGTGAGTTATCCCCATGATGATCCATTGGTTATCGCCATGGTGATAGCCAATTGTAGAATCAAAAAGATATTGGTTAATACCGAGAGCTTGGCAAACATCATGTACTACTCCACCTTCCAAAAGTTGGGGATCGAAAACCACAGGCTAAGAGTCATCAAGTCAACCCTTATGGGATTCTCAGGACAGCCCATCCCACCCAAGGGAAGGATAGCTCTGCCCGTGACCCTAGGCGAAGAGGGAAGCTGTAGACACCCTAATTTTGATTATATATGCATCCCCGATGATGAAAGAGCACGCAAAATATACCTCGGAACGGTCCCTCGGGTCAAACGGGTCAGAAAAGTCAAAATCCCTAAAAGTACCTAAACCGTACGGCCACCTTCTTCAAACCGTACGGCCTGGAAAGCCCTTTACACCGTGCGGTGTATGCTTTTGTACCGTACGGTACATGTGCATATGCCGTACGACATCACTGCCCTTTACCACGAATCCTGGAAACAATCATTTCTGCCCAGCAGCTTAGAACGAATCTCGGTTTCGTACTACGCCATTCCTTACTCCGTAACTCGACTTCCTGCCGTAGGAGGCTTGCTTAACTTGTGAATGTGGTCAATCTCGCTGCCTATATAAGTCGAGCTCTATCAACGGGCTCGGGACCGAAGATTTTTGAAAGCGAAAAATTGTCTCTCTCACTGAAACAAGTTGCCCTATCCAGTCACTCTCCAAATCGTTATTACCCTTTTCAAAATCACTCAAAAAACCTGTATTCGAGGTCTACCAAGTGTCGCAAACCGAAAATTCACTCTCGTTCCGAAGGTATACTGAGTATTTTGATCGATTTCTACGCTCCTGAGGGGAGGTTTTCAGGTTTAGGGTGGTTCCATACCTCCCCCAAGCCTAGCAAAACCAAGTTATTTCAACAAATTCCACAACCCACGGGTTGTTCTCCTCTCTGAAAGTAACGCCGTGAACATTCACGATATGTTTCACGATGTTTACTTATAATAGAGGTACATTATAAATCTTTTCAAAAGATTTTTGACTGAGAAATCATGACTTTGTACTAAGAAAATACCCATTTTTCTTCTCTGATCCGAGAACAAAATTTTTAAAAATATTCAACAGTGGCACAACACGGTCTCGGCAAAGGCACCGTGCGGCATATGTTTAGACACCGTAAGGTGTCAAAGGCAAAACGATTTTTTTTGCTCTGTTTTGGCAATTTGGTGCTCTGTTTTCTGAAATAACCAGAGAGGTCTTATTGCAGTTGACCCCCCTATTTCAATTTCTTACATTTACATCCCCTCATTTTATTATTTTATGTCAATTAATATCCATTCGCATATTACATGATTACTCCGTTGTTTTAATACAGTATTTCTTCATGTTTTATTCATACCCTGTTTATGTGAATAAAGTTTATAATAAAATCTTTTTTTTAAAAAAAATCCTACAAATATTTAGTAAAGACCGGAAAATTCCGGGCACGCGGGGTGCATTTCTCAAAAGAAAACCTTCCCCGCAGGTAACCTGGCTCCCGAACCCAAATCTCTATTTTTCGCAAACCAAACCCTTTTTCAGCGGCACAAAAGAGTCAATATTTTTCTAAACGGTTCCTCGGGTACCTAACATTTTTCCAAAAATTAAACCCCGGGTGGCGACTCTAAATTTTCTTTTTTCCCTTAATTCGCATCGTTTTCACAACAAAACCAAAACAGCGTGGGCCGTTTTCTCGACCATCCACAAAATGGCGACTCCGCTGGGGATCGATATTTTTTAAATTAATCTTTATTTTGACATTTTACACTTGTAAAACGACCCTTGAAAGCTTGACACAACGTACACGCTTCACGCTGCCAAAGAAAGGAATGATGTCAGGGTGAAAGCCCGATCAATCCGGACTGGAGCTTTCCCGGTTGTTTGCCTGTGTACAAATTCGAGGTTTTGATTAATTTAAAAAGCGAGCCAAGCTTGAAAAATATTTGTGGGACTTTCTAAAAGATTTTATTGTTAAACTTTTGCATTGCACGTGCATGGTTACTAGCCCCGCCATTGCGTCCTGGTTACCCTACCCAGCTTGCTGGTGTTAGGACATCCCAGGATTCTCGGCAACCCTGGACGATGATGAGTCAGTCTGCCATTATTACCCTTGCCACGTCAGTATTCTGTGCAAAGGGGAGGCAAATATTGGCTCTAGTCTGAGGAACCCCCTTAAACCAAAACCGGTCTCTGCACATAGATAGCCGTAAAACCTTCCAACCTACGACAGGACCCACAGGGTAGGATTATCTGATATATCCTGCTACTTGTTTACTGCTCTTCCATATCCTGTCAGCATGCTGCCTGTTTACCGCTTTTTGCACATACCATGCTACCCGCTTACTGCTTTTGTATATACTGCTCTCATTTTGCATGCATACACACATCAGTTTGGTCCTAGGTTGTCACTTCACTCACCTGGGGATTGCCCCGACAATCTCTGGTTATGCTGAATATTTCAAAATCTCGTTTTCTCAAAAATCACTGCAATTAGGCCCTGCCTTTTTCCCAAAGTGAAATCAATGCTCTTTTGTCAGAACAATGGCTGGCCAGTCAAGCAACAAGAGGCTCAAGTCTACCTTCACCACTCACCACAACGCTCCTACCTGGATTGTTGAGGAATACAAGCCTGAGCTGAAGACCCCTGAAGGTGAAAAGCTCTACAAACGGATCGATCCGGTCCCCGAACTCAAGCCATCAGATGTACCAAACCAGTGGGATGACACTGACAACCACTCAGGCTGGAAGTTTTACATTACCCCGGATAGCAGTTCGAGAGTGCTTCCAGACAAAATCACTGTCATGTATGAGGAGGACAACGATTTCTGTGTCATGCCTCCAGTCAAATACCTCGATGAGGATGGCAAGCCTGTGTACTACTTTGTTGACCCAGTCACTGGACACAAATACTGGGATGTATGTGACTGTGATGAACGCTATGAAGAATGCCTCCGTAACAACGATGGCATGTCTCCAAAATAGCTTGAAGAACAGTATGCCTGGGAAAAGCAGCAAGAGGAAGAAGAAGCTAGGACCCGCAAAGGAAAGAAGAAGATTGGTGAAGCCAGTTCACCGTCCAGCCCAGTTACTCCAACTCATCCTATCCCATGAAGTTACAATCTGAACAAGTTAAAGTGTGCCAACAACCAGATCTCATCAAGCCAGCCAGGGCCTTTTTGGAATAAAGCCAGCATCAGTTGCCCAGTCTGAATGCTGTTTGCTCATCAAGTCTGTAGTCCAAGTCTGTTGCAGTTACTTATCGAGTCTGTTGTTGTTTTCAGTACTGGCTAATTATCGTGTCTGTAATAGCCTGTACTTTGCTTATTGAGTCTGTTGTTCCGTCTACCGGAACTCTTTTGTATCACTCCTGCAGTGACACCTTTTTCCGTCTATCGGAACTCTTTTGTACCACCCCGCGGTGCCACTTCAATGAAAAAAGACATCTTTCTTCAAAAGCTTGAAAGCCTAAAATTGCAGTCCCGAACTACGTCACGGCCTGATTCCTCTCCACGAGGATACGTAGGCAACCTCGGTCCGGCCGTTGTTTTCAAAATCTTGAACATATTCAGCAAAATCAAGAAATTTTCGGGGCAATCTTGCATCATGCATAGCACTTCATTCATGTAAATAGACTGCATGTACAGCATCATTTAATTCAATCTGTTCATACCATCAGTACATAACCATTGGCAAAAACAAGAATACTTCTGCACCAAGTTGAGCTCGAACTCCCCAACAACGATTAATTCGAACTGAGTCAAGAGCAGAACAAGGAGAATGTTCGGTTCTTTGCTAGTCTCTTGGGACCCGAGCCAATACATTGTCTCGGAGTTTCATAACAAGCCATTTGTTTGCATACCGACAAGCCTCGGTATCAGTCAAATCAAAGAAGTGGCAACCCATGCCAACCCTCTGGATACAGTTTCACTCCCAACCTTGTTTGGGAAATTTGAAAATCACCTCGGCTACAGAAATGGAGAAATCCAACACAATCTTTCAAACAGCTCCTCGCTGTCTCAGTCCTCTGAAGAAGAAAACCGCCAAGCCACCGAGACTGTCTTCAGTGATCACGATTGGCTTCCCCAGGCATGCATTATCAGTGAGTCTCTACCGCGGCCATCCGCGCCCTTTCCGTGTGATTCCTTCATATCACTTCTGAGCACTGGTCCGCAAACAACCACATGGAGCAAAGATGAGATTGTTGATATCCAAGTCGGTAACAACGAAGTGTGGACAGTCAATAATTCCATGCTCGATCAGTCTTTCTGGCAGAATTCAGAGGTAGCAGACCTGCAAACAAAACTAGAGACAGTTGAAATCAGCAGTCAGATAACTCCAAACAGTTTGATTGACTTATGGTCTGAAGATCAGGATCACGAACAGAAAAGAGAAGCCATCCGAGCTGGCAAGCGCAAAGTCGGTGAAGGATTTGCAGACTATTGGGGAGAAAACCAGCAACTTTGGGAAGATACCGTCAACCGGGTAACAAGAAGTGGTCGAATCTACCAACCTGCCAATCTTCAAGGGAACGTTCCGCGCCGAATTGAGCGAGAAGAACTCATTTGGGACAAGCTCGTTCAGGAAAACTCGACTCCGGTTGAACCCGAAGTCACTACTCAGCCGCCTCAAAGGAACCGGACAACTGCGGAAGAACTAGTCCAAAAGCAGCTCGAAAGAACTCCAGCATCAGTCTCAATCTGGGGTCTACTCTCCTCCTCCAGGGAACATTTTCAAAAACTAATCAAAACTTTGTCCAACATAGAGGTACCACCAGATATCCCTCCAGAAACTATGGTAGCCCTGCTCACCCCTGCTCATGCCAAGCACGTTGTCACCTTCACTGAAAAGGATTTACCCCCAGAGGGAGCCGGTCACAACAAACCTCTGCACATCACTCTAAAGTGCATGGGAAAATGGGTCTTAGTCGTCCTGCTCGACAACAGATCCGCACTGAATGTATGTCCCCTGCGGATAGCCTACTGTCTCGGTTTCAAGAACAAGGACTTTCAGCCATCCAACCTCGGAGTACGCGCATATGACAACACGCGCAGGGATGTAGCTGGAATCATCCAGATAGGAGTGATCATTGAAAACTTCAAAACGGACATCAAGTTCCATGTGCTCGACATCCCATCATCTTTTAACCTGCTGCTGGGAAGGCTTTGGCTCCATCGATCAGATATCATGGCAGTACCTTCTTCCCTACACCAGAAAGTCCAACTTGGTTTGGCCACGGGAACCTTAACTATTCACGGAGATTCAGGGATCCGTCCCCATGTCCCCGACAACGCACCATTGCTCGAGATTGCTCACGGAGAAGAAGACGTCACCTTCGGTGGTTTCTCCTTTGATACTTCTGGATCGGTTCTTACCGTCAAAATGGATGAAGACTTCTCGATGAGCTCTACCGCTCTAGAGATGATGAGGAAAATGGAGTACCTGCCTGGCTTGGGGTTAGGTTTGAACAACCAAGGGATGGCTGAATTCCCCAAGTTTTCGATGAATAACCACCGCTTTGGTCTCGGTTATGAATCAGCCGACAACAAATCAAAGAAGGGAAAGAAGGCGCAAGCTTGTGCTAAGAAGAAGCCCATTCAATTTGTGAAAGCTCCAGAAGCTATCTACCAGGGAGAACCAGAGCCATTCTGGGACATGGAAACAAAGACCAAGCTGCCAGGGTTTGAAATCTTTGCAAACGACACTTAGGACAGTGACGATGAAGCCGAGAAGAGAGAAGAACTGGTTAAGGCACTCCAAGTTGACTGGATTGAAACTCTTGACTCAGGGAATCTTCAATCGCTGTTCGGGGAAGAAAGTCTGATAGGTACAGGAGAAGGCGGGCCTGCTGCGATGTTGTTTGATCTAAAGCCTGATTTGGAGCTGGCCGAGGAGGTAGAGCAGATGATGCTGAGCCAGGATGCCCTTGGAGATGTCACTACCCTCATTGTGGATGCCAATGGTGTTTATAAAAATTGCACTTTTGTACCTAGAATTACTTACATTAGCACTGAATTTGAGTCTAGCACTAACTCCGAGTCTGAGTCTGAACCCGAGCATGTATCTGTCATTCCCCCGCGTCATCACTTTTCTTTCCAGTTTGAGTCCACTCTCATGTATCACGCCCATGCGGCCCCCGCATCTGCTATCAATGAAATAGACTTTGTTTATCTTGTTGTGTCCGAAATAAATTGTGTTGACCCCGACGATGAAGGGATCGAATTCGAGGAAGAAATTCCAGAGGAACTTCGGTCTCTAATCAAAAGGGAAGAAGAAAGGCATGCTCAGCCTCTAAAAGAAGAAATTGTTTCTATAAACTTGAAAATTGAAAACGATCCGCGCATGGTTCAAATTGGTTCCGGACTATCTCCTGAAGAATTCAAAGCCCACTCGGATCTCCTGAAAGAATTCGAGGACGTTTTTGCATGGTCACACGCCGATATGCCTGGTATCGACCCCGAGATTGTGGAGCATCGAATCCCGCTTTACCAAGACGCGAAGCCTGTCAAGCAAAAGCTGAGGAAAAACCGAAGATCCCACTGCGGAATGCATAAGCTTTGTGTAAATGGCGAAGAAGCAACCAGAATCATGGAAGAAATCCACAATGGAGTCTGTGGCCCTCACATGAACGGGGCGATGCTTGCCAAGAAAGTCTTGCGACAAGGATACTACTGGTCTACAATGGAAATCGAGTGCATTGAATACGTGCGAAGGTGTCACAAATGCCAGATTCATGCCAATCTCATGCACATACTGCCATCGGAGCTACACTCCATGACTTCACCCTAGCCTTTCTCAACCTGGGGCATCGACGTCATCGGCAAGATCACCCCGGCTGCTTCTAACGGGAACAAGTTCATTCTAGTCGCCATCGACTATTTCACCAAGTGGGTTGAGGCTGCCTCATACACAACTCTTACAGCGGTTTAGGTCGCTCTTTTCATCAAGCAAAACATCATCTACCGGTATGGCATGCCTCACGCATTCGTGTCTGACAATGGTGTTCACTTCAAGGGAAGAGCTGCAGAAGTTCTCGAAGATTTTGGGATCCAAGTCCACAAGTCGATCGTCTACCGGCCGCAAACCAACGGAGTTGTGGAAGCTGCCAACAAAACCATCAAGTCAATACTGGAAAGAACGATTCAGTCTTCAAAGAATTGGCACGAGCAGCTGCCGTTAGCACTTTGGGGATACTAGACATCTATCCGCACTCCGACAGGGCAACACCCTTTTTTTGGGTTTACGGTATGGAAGCCGTTCTCCCTATCGAGCTTGAAGTACCATCTTTACGGGTCATGATAGAATCAGACATCGAAGAAGCTGATTGGCAAAGCGCAAGGTTCTAAGAACTCATGTTGTTCGACGAAAGGAGGCTCAAAGCCTTATATCACATTCAAGGGTATCAGCGCCGAATCGCACGCGCTTTCAACAAAAAAGTCAAATCCAGGAATTTGCAAGAAGGAGACATGGTTCTGAAGGAGATCCGGGCTCCAGTTTTCGATCCACCTGGGAAATTTCGGCCGAAGTGAGTAGGGCCATACATCATCAAGAAAGTTCTGTCTGGAAGCGCAACTCAACTCATCAATCTTGACGGTAATGAATTCTCTACATTGGTCAACATGGATCAGCTCAAGAGATATTGCCCCTGAGAGGAGCTCACTGGATTGAAAACCGCAAGGGCGGGTAGTGCCAAGCAAAAATTAGAGCAGGTTTGCTAAGTCGAAAACCCACATTGGGCGGCTTAGGCAAAATTCAAGACAAAATCAATTAAAAACTCGCTAGACCGAAAACCCGAAAGGGCGGTACTAGGCAAAAGTTAGAGCGCAAAAGGAGAGTGAAAATACTCGAGCGAACCCTAACCAACATTTTTAATCATGAACTACGTCATGACCTGATTCCTTTCTTAAGGATACGTAGGCATCCTCACATTGAGGATCGGTCGCAATCTTTTAAAACATCTCTTGAGTTGATCCACAGCCGTCATTCGCGCTTGCAATCACAATCAATGAGAATCAAAGCAGAAAATTTTCATAATTCACTTTTATTCAAACTAATTTCTTCGATTACATGGCTGAGCATGTATTTTTCTAACACAACATAAGCAAAGCTTCGACCCACATGAAACATGTCATAGGTCAGCAATTTATTTTGGGTACATTAAGACTAAAGCGAAAGTCACATTTGATTCCCATTCCCTTTTGCTGCAATCTCTTGTGTCAACAATCTTTTGTAACACCCCGGAAGCACAATACTGGAATACTGATCTCTGGGAATAGTGGCACGCTCCCTCCAAGTACGCTGATAAGCCTGGATTATTGCATGATTGAAGTTGGGCACGACAAAGCCTTCAGGATATACCAATGGTATTGCTTGACTAACACCGAGTTGTCGGAGAATACGATACGGAATGTAAAATGTCCAACAGGTTAGACCTGCCAGCACTACTCGATAACGTCCCTTGTTACTCATTGTCATGGTGGGATGAGTCAGCTAGTTCAAGCGCCAAGAAATTGTGTCCTTTTTCAACTGAGAAAGCACCTGAACCCAACCCGGAACACTCCTGTGAAACTCCCGGTAATCCCTCTGAACGAAACCCTGTGTTTCATGCATCCTGTTTCGCGGCACTGCCTCCAGAAGAGCAGCCTTGTCGCATAGCCAAATCTACATGAGAGAAAAGACAAGTAAGGAGCCATAGAAAACCTAAACCCGAGCGTTGAGGTAAAAAGAGAATGAGTGTTAAAACCAGAAAAAGAAGAGCTGAGTGAGAAACCTACATGTAGGAGCAAAGCACTTCCTTCAAAGACATTGGTCCGCCCAACACGGACTCCATCCAAGCCCATCAAAGTTTCAGCCAAAACCATTGGAGCTACATCTTTGCGCTCCTCAATCTGCCTGGCCACTCCCACCAATGCCGCACTTGCCTGATGATCCGAGCAGACAAACAAGAATGCCGCCAGAATTACAAGACACAAAGCAAAAGCTTCAGGACGAAACTGGTTGATCAAGCGTGGGACATTCAGCACACCTCCTTGGATCATAGACTTTGCCGCATTCTTGCTCAAGCCCAGCTTTGAGGACAACACATCGACATAGCTCACTCCCTGAAGAGGAATGACGGGCATCTCCAAGTCGAAACCTCCAAGGTACGCATGGAACTCTTCCACCGTAGGGCATAGCTCTTGCAAACCAAAGCGAAACACATGCACTTTCGGATCCCAGAAACGGACAGCAGCATGGAGCAACTCAGGACGTATGGTTACATCCCGAATGTAGCGCATTGATGCCAACCTATGGTCACGAAAGTTCAGCCAGCCCAGGCCATCAAGTTCGTCAAGCCAAGGGCGGACCAAAGCTGAGATACTGACAGCCATTGAAGAGTATGTGGAGGAAGGTATGAAGGATGATTTTTGAGATGAAAATACCATGGAAGCAAGGCTACTTATAGCCATTCTAGCAAGAAAAGTTTAAAAATCTCAAAAAACGCGCGCCTCGGGAAGCGTGCCGCATCGGGAAGCGCGAAGGCCAAGCAAAATTTGTGAGTTTTCTCAAAATAGATTTGATTCAGCCTTTCAAGGCTCTTGGACGTACAAACATGCATGGGGAAGTCAAAACATAGGCCAGACTGCAAGCAAACAGTGTCAGAAGTGGGCCAACAAGGCATTAACACCGCACGGCATCAATTCCTGCACCGTGCGGCATCTATTTCAACACCGCACGGTGTCAGTGGCTATTCCTTGGCCAAAATTCCAACTTTGGCCCTTCGAGACCCATTCCATACTACTTTTGGCCACTTTTCTTGTATATACAACTCCAAATAAGTACCAAAAGCTTAATGGGGGGATTGCTTGGCATTTTCAAAGAACGTCTCCATAGACGGATATGCCAAAAACCCCGGATACGGAAATTCGGGCAAAATTTCGGGACTTCTTCTTCAAATTCTCGAGATATTCAGTTCAAGCAAGAGCATATCATGCGTTTTCAAGCTCGGGAAGAATGCGTCAAGCATATTTCATGGATTCTTCAAGTTTCTGTTCATTTGGAAGGCCCAGGCCCGCCAAAAACCAAGTTTCGGCGCACCGAATTGCAACTTTTCAAGATTTGCTCAAATTCATGGGCTTGCAAGCATTGTGGCATACTTCCGGGGTGTGCATGATTTACCGGGCCAAATTTCGGGGCGTTTACACTCTAAATTCCCCCCATTTTCACTATTTTTCCGGTTTCCTACATAAAGCCAAAAAAAAAAAAAAAAAGTCCAATTCTATCAAGTCAATTCACGTGTCTCTCCCAATTTCAAATTCTTACACATACATTTCCCCACAGTGTGTCACACACTCTCAGTGCTAGATTTGGTTTTTTAGATTCAAGTCTTTGTTAATGTGAGTCATTTTACATAACGAAATGTTGATTTCTATAAAACTGTGTGCAAGCATCCATATCAAATAAAATGTGCATCTATCCAGGGGCAAAACAGGCCCAACATCGTCATCAATACTACCACGGCACGCAGGCCGCATCCATGAAAATGAAATAAAAACGGGCAAACAGGTGCCCTAAGTCAAAAGCAGGCATGCAGGCCTGACCTACCTACTCAAGAACGGGCCCTTTTCTGCACCCATGGCCTGAACTCCTTAGACTCGGTAAGATCTGTGTCCTCCTCCTCGCTGCTATCTGTCTCTCCCTGCCTGAACGTCCACCGTGACGGCGGAGCTGTACCTCCCGGTCTCTCAGCCGAAGACTGGCGGCCTCGAAGCTCTCTGTCAGACGGAGGAGCTACATGGCCTCCTCCAGCACGCCTCACCCTCCTGAGCTCTGACCTCGGAGGTGGAGACATACTCTGCACAACCAAAGCAGTTTCATCAGTATACAAGGCTGATATACAAGTTTGCAAGCACAAAAAACACAAGTAACGAGGCAAAAGGATTACCTAAGAAGTCCCTCTGCCAGGAGAAGGGCTACGACCAGCTCTACGCCCAACTCCTCTGCTCGCTCCTCTCGCAGCCCTGCCTGCACCACCAGCTCCGGCTCCACCACCCCTGTCAGCCCCCCGGGCACCTCGGCCTCTGCCAGGTCCGCTCTCTCGGATCACCACTCCCGGCTCAGCTCGGGAACGCACTGTAGGAACGTCGCCTATCATCAGTCGGCGCACTAAAGCCTCAAGAACCAGGATAAGCTGATAGGACTCTGACGCCCAGCTGGCATGGATCTGCAAAAACAAGGAAAAAGCGTTACACAGGTATTCCAAATAAAGCTTAAAGGGAATGCACACTAAAATTGTATTTTCTTTCTTTTACAGGTTACCTGAAAAGAAGTAAGGTCGTGCGGAGGTGCAACCGAAGGGATGTCCACCACTCCCATCATCCCTTCGGCTGTCTGGACCTCTATCTCTCTCCTCAACATTGGCAGGGCAGTCTCAGTGGCTGCTATAAGCGTCTCCACGTCCAGGAAGCTAGCCAGGTCCTCAGTGAGAAAGGCCTCCCAGTTTGAGGAGTTGCTGAAAGGAAGCTCAATGTCCAGCACAGTGTACCTCTCCACCTCTGCCCGCGTGTACTCGTAAGTCCGCTGTACGCTAGGGGGGATACGCCCTGGTATCCTGAAGTGCTCCAACCTAAGGGACTGACGAGGCACCCTCTCTCCCAAGTACCACTGTCAGCCGTACGGGGACTCCAGCAACACCTGTCCCCGTGTCACCTCCCTGCTCCACTGCAAGTACTCGTCCGGGACATCATCCCAGACATGCCACCTCACCTGCCAGGAATTTCAACTTCATCAGAAAAAGTTGAACACAGAATAGAAAGCTCAAGTTTGAAAGCAAGTGCAAAATGACGTACCGTACTCCCGTCAGTCTGGTCCAGGAAACGACGGAAGTCGTTTATCCTTCCCACATGTATACCGGTGCCGCGGTGCCCTCAGTCCCACCTCGCCGCTAGGGGGATCACCGCCTCGTCGTCATGTCTGTTGGCTGGCGGATACATCCCCAGCACCTCATAAGCCCACACCTGCATGGTTAAAGGCATCATCAGCATCAGCATCAGCAAACAGAAGCAGCAATATACATGACAATATTCAAAGTACTGGAAAGCAAAAGAAAGCATGTAAAGTATTACCTCAAGCACTCTCCAGAAGCCGCCGAGGCTCGTCCCCTCGCCGCGACTAATAGAACCCAAGAAGCAGTAAAAGGTACACAAAACAGCACCTCCAAAGTCCAAGTTGGACACTCTGCTCAAGTCTGCCAGTGCCGGGAGCCAACCCAGGTGAACCCCACTTCGCCTGTTCGAAAACAGGGACACACCAAACAAGTACAGCAAGTAAGCTCTAGCCATCTAAGCCGCCTCAGTCGGCGACTCTGGCTCATGGTCCCATATGGCCGGCAAGTGGTCAAACCGCACCATAGGCTCTCCCTCTCCAACCTCTCTCCCCAGAAAGTACTTGATGGCCGCTCTGTCCCTGTACAGCCCCGAGTCAAACGGTATCGGCTCCCCGCCAACTCTTAGACCAGTGATCGCCGAAAAGTCCAATGGCGTCACTGTCATCTCAGCAAACCTCAAGTGAAACGTGTTGGTGGTGTCCCACCAACGCTCAACTAAAGCCCTCAGCAACTTGCGATCCGCCCGCGTCGGCGTCAGAAGCCGAATAAACTCCATAAAGCCCGTGCCCGCCACTATCTCTCTCACTGACCCTGGCAAGCCCTCAAAACGCTCAAGGGAGTCTGACAAACCCCCGTACACAGGCAAAGAAGTGTGTCGTTGATTCAGAAAGCAAATACAAGTCTCTCAAGCAACAATCATGGAAGCATGCAAACACAGGAATGAAAAGCAAATACAGTGACCAAAATGCAATAACTGAAATGCATACCAGTGGACGTGCCAAAATATGGGTCTCCGGGTCCCTCCGCAAGGTCGTCTCACAGTAAAACAAGTGTACCGGCGACTACACGTCACACACTAGTGGTATAAAGAAGTGCACCCGTGGCACGTAAGTCTCTGGAGTAAACGGGACCCTGCTGCCCTCGGCTATCTCCACCTCTGCTGCCAAGGACAACGACTCTCTTGCAGCCTCAACTCCTCCCTAACTCTCCTCCAGGACCACGTCTTGAACGTGCTCCAACACTCTCTCCTCCCTCAGAACAGCAGCAAAGGTCGGATCCTCCTGAAGAATCCGTGCCAAGTCCTCGTCACTCACTCCCTCTAGTGTGTCAGCCAAGCCGAAACCTGGAGTCCGGGAAGAACCAACTGCGGTGGGAACAACCGGTGGGTTTGAACTCTCCCCATCAACAGCACTCCCTGTGCCCAGTGACTGAGTCAAACCTCTGAAAACCCGAGAGGCCGTCATGGTGGGTCTAGCCACCTCAGCGTGTACCTCCTCCATCTCCTCTCCACTACTGCTCGAAGCCCGGGCCTCCTCGACAGTCACCGTCTCCTCTCCAGGTCCACCCTGATCACCGGGATAGCCACCGACGACCCCTCGCCTCTTACTGGCACCTCAACAACCAGAGAAGAACTCGAAAGGCCGCTGGGTACCAAACTCTCCTGCAAACCACTCTCAACACCCTCCATTCACATATTACATGATTACTCCGTTGTTTTAATACAGTATTTCTTCCTGTTTTATTCATACCCTGTTTATGTGAATAAAGTTTATAATAAATTTTTTTTTTTTAAAATCCCACAAATATTTAGTAAAGACCGGAAAATTCCGGGCACGCGGGGTGCATTTTTCAAAAGAAAACCTTCCCCGCGGGTAACCTGGCTCTCGAATCCAAATCTCTATTTTTCGCAGACCAAACCCTTTTTCAGCAGCACAAAAGAGTCAATATTTTTCTAAACGGTTCCTCGGGTACCTAACATTTTTCCAAAAATTAAACCCTGGGTGGCGACTCTAAATTTTCTTTTTTCCCTTAATTCGCCTCATTTTCAAAACAAAACCAAAACAGCGTGGGCCGTTTTCTCGACCGTCCACAGAAGCTCAGTCACCCACATGATTGACTTCCTCGTGGTAGATCGGCCATCATTTTACAATGTTATAGTTGGAAGGACGATCCTTAACAAGGTGAAGGCGGTGGTGTCTACACATCACCTAAAGCTCAAATTTCCCTTACCTGATGGTGTAGGAGAGGTTAGGGGTAGCCAGCAAACAGCTCGAGAATGTTATAACTGCTATGTGCGGAACGCCAAGGAGACTCCCATAGAAATATATGCAGGTGATAAAATGGATGTTAGAGATGAGGAAAAGCTCATCCAGGGAGAGCCAGCAGAGGAACTTATACAAGAAGAGCTAGAACCAGGTCGGCCATACAGGCTCGTCAGAATAGGAGAAGGCCTGGGTGTAGGGGATAGAGCCAGAATACTCCAATTCCTACGGGATAATAAGGATGTGTCCGCTTGGTCGCACGACGACATCCCATGGATAGATCCAACATCTCCCATCGGCTCTCAGTTGATCCAAATTTTCGCCCAGTGAAGCAGAAAAAGAGAACCTTTGCTTCGGAGAGGAACAAGGTTGCGGAAAAGGAGGTGGACAAGCTCATCAAGGCTAAGTCGATCAGGGAAGTCCATTAACCAGACTGGCTAGCTAATGTGGTAATGGTTAAAAAGGCCAATGGCAAGTGGAGAATGTGTGTCGACTTTACTGACCTGAATAAGGCATGTCCCAAGGATAGCTTTCCTCTCCCCAAAATAGACCAGCTCGTCGATTCAACGGCTGGGCACGAGCTCCTCAGCTTCATGGACGCATTCTCCGGATATAACCAAATCCAGATGTTCGAAGATGATGGGGAAAAAACCACATTCATCCATGCCTTTGGGGTTAAAGAATGTAGGTGTGACTTACCAAAGGTTGGTAAATCAAATGTTCAAAGCTCAGAGTGGTAAGAATGTGGAGGTTTACATCGAAGACATGTTATTCAAGAGCACAGCTCGGGAGTGGCATGTGGGGGACCTGCGAGAAACCTTTGATGTGCTCAGGAAATACCACATGAAGTTGAACCCCTCAAAGTGTGCCTTTGGGGTAGCTTCTGGAAAAGATTTGGGCTTTATGGTCTCTCAGAGAGGTATTGAGGCGAACCAGGAGAAGATCAGGGCCATACTTGATATACGCCCCCCAGATCCACCACGGAGGTCCAGAAGTTGACAGGATGCGTTGCAGCCCTTAGCAGGTTTGTATTAAGATCCACTGACTAATGCCAACCATTCTTTAAAATTCTAAAGAAAGCATTTGAATGGACACCGGAAGAAGAACATGCTTTTAAAGAGCTCAAGCAATACCTACAGTCTCCACCGCTTCTCAGCAGGACAAAGCAAGAAGAAGACCTCTTCCTGTATATAGCAGTATCACCTCACGCTGTCAGCTCAGTCTTAATCCGAGAAGAAAAGGGCACACAGTACCCGGTGTACTATACGAGTCGAGCTCTTAGAGGACCAGAAACAAGATACCCAAAGATTGAGAAGATCGCCTTTGCTGTAGTAACTGCAGCAAGGAGGCTGAGGCCATATTTTCAAGCCCATTCGATCAAAGTCCTCATTGATCAGCCACTAAGAAGAGCACTCCATAACCCAGAGACTTTAGGTCGCCTCATACAATGGTCCGTTGAACTGGGGGAGTTTGATATCACTTAGCACCCAAGAGCAGCTATTGAAGGACAAGTCCTAGCTGATTTCTTGGCAGAGTACGCGTATCCAGACCCAAACCAACTGAACAAAGAGGGGAAGCCATGGCTCCTACTTGTTGATGGGTCAAAAACAAAGGACGCGAGTAGGGCTGCAAACGAGCCGAATCGAGCCGAACTCTGTCAGGCTCGGGTTCGGCTCGGCACATTATTGGTTGGACTCGAGTTCGGCTCCGGCTCGATTCGAGCTTTAACATGTGAACTTGAGTTCGGCTTGTCAAATATTTTTGAAGTTCGGGCTCGGCTCACTTAGGCTCGTTAAACTTAAACGAGCCAAAAACGAGCCGAATCAAGCCAAAATCAGGCTCGAGTTCGACAAGATTTTTTTTTTTCAACAGCAAATAAGAGATGATTAAAGCAAGCAACAAAAAAATTCCAAAGAGCAAAAGATAACTTGTTTAAGTTCCATCAGAACACCATAAAAAGATTACAGCAAATGACTTGGTCCAATTAGCAAAATACGTGGCCAAGTCCAAACATCAAAACACCAGTTACACCATAATTAAAGAGCAAAGCAGCAAGTGTTTGGCGTGGCAACCATATACAAAATAAACTAGACTCAAAATAAGCCTCCCACTCATGGAAGAAGCTAAATATATCAGTCAAAATAACACTCCCTTTCACGGAAGAAACTAAATATATCAGTCAAAGCAACCCTCCAAAAAGACAGATTCTTCCCTTTCTTTGTCCTTGCCTTACATTGAACCTGCTACAATAGACAAGAACATATGCTTACTTACCCATCAGACAATTCAAATATGTAATTGGTGACGTTAACATGAAACATTTATAGAGATAGCAAAAAAAAAAACCTCATAAAGCTGTCCATTACGGAAGCCGAATCTCTCAGATTGTTGGCTCCGCGGTCTATAAAAAAAGTGCAGAGAAATGTAAACTAAGTAGCTTATTTTATGGGTTTTCCAAAACTATAACAGTACATATAGCCATAGGTACTCAAATAAGAACTTTTTACTTACTTCCGATCGCTTTTGTGCACGTACCCAATCACTTCCACAAAGCAATACCTCAACTGTCTTGGTTGACAATGATGCCCGGTATGGATCAAGTACTCTGCTTCCAGCGCTAAATGCAGATTCTGAAGCCACTAAGGTAATAGGAATTGATAATAATGTCACTCGCCATCCTTGACAAAATGCGAAACTTGAGAGTACACGCCTTCCACCACTCTAATGCATCAAAATACGAATCTTGAGAGCCTTCAACATTAAACCTGTAAACACCTTCTTCCAGGTAAATATCCAATTCAGATTTCTGAGGTTGAATGGTGTCGGCTTTTGCAACAAAAGACTCAAACTTCGATCTACCCGAGCCAACTTTTGTACTCTCTTGACCATTAGAAGAACCAACTTGTTTGTCACATTGTTTTGAATGTACTTCACTGTTTGCTAAGGAATACGCAGCAACATACTCCTTATAAAGCTCGTAAAGAGAGTCACGCACCATGGAGATATTTGCATCAGCTTCTCCTTCTTTGTATATCTCCGGAAAACAACATTCAATGAGCTTAAGTTTGTATCTGGGATCCAAAACAGCACCCAATGCCATCAACATGTTACACTCACCCCAATTCTTGTCAAACTTCCCCCCCCCCCCCCCCCCCCCTCATCCTCCTCCTCCCCTCTCTC
>JAXBDA010002201.1:0-45011 GCA_036023075.1 Gaultheria prostrata | reverse complement strand
AGATCCTCTAAGCATCTAGACTTCAGGGGCTAGAATGGCAAAATATTTGGTATTAATTTGCACGGCAATCCAGTTCAAGATAGATTTTGTAAATTTGGACTAAACTCCATACATGCATTTTAAACTTGTACGAAGTGTGTTAACAATACTACTTGTACTTCCAATTTCTCAGAAAGAAATTACATTTATGTTGATAAGCCAACTTGGTTGCATAGTACATTTCATTAACTTAGATACATGCTGACTGGGGAAGTATTAATTAACTAATTCCCATATCCCGAGTGTTATCAATTTTGCTAATACTCTTCTATTAGTCCTTCCGTCCCATAATTTTAGTTCATTCCGAAAAAGAGTGCTATTTTAGGACAAAAATTAAAGCACTTTCATGTATGATTTGTCAAAAAAATTCTCACTAATTTAAGGAACAAATTGAGATATTTAAATTTGTTAGAGAAAGAGAAAATGTGTTCAGGGTGTTAAGCTTACCCTAACACACATGTTTATTCATTTATATATAGTGTGAGTACAAGATACATAAAGACTCAAATACCCTCACTAACTAATACTTCATCAAATAACTCCTAACAAGTATGGTAAGTCAGCTTATATCTGCACCTCAAAGGAGAATGACTTAGGATTATGCACCTGAAATGCGGTATTTTTTTATCCAATAAAGACAACACTTCTTGTAAAGGACTAAAATTATGGGATGAAGGAGTATGACTTAGGATTAATGATTTTTGCATGTAATACAGAGCATTGACAACGAGTACTTGACTCACAAATAGGTCATGCTTTCCAGCCTTTCAAAGGCTGGTGGGATGGTTCCATGCAACTTGTTACCATACACATTCCTGCCACCAAATCACTTGTTAAATAAGCATGTTCAAATAGTTGCGAGTTTCAAGGACAAAGCTACAGGAGTGAGATTAATCCTTACAGACTGTTAAGATTGGTACATGAGCTAAAATTATCAGGAATAGGCCCATCAAGGTAGTTGTTAGCAACATTACTGCAAAAAAATATAGAATGAGTACTTGCTTAGGAAACACAAACTTCTCGAAACAAAGTAAGTAAAGGAAAACATGATATACAGGTCAAACAAGTCAGTGAGTTTCCCAAGTTCAGGTGGAATATGCCCAGTGAGCCGATTGTCATTCAGTTCCCTGCAAAGGCAGAAAAGATTGACCCTTAGCATGAATCGATCTCAAAAATCAATAAAGAAGTCTTGCCACGTGCCAAACAAACCCTTAAAAACAAGAGTACTCGAGTTCGAGCCTAAGGTTTTATGTCCTTAGCATCAGAATCATCGTAATGGCAATGGGTTTGATCACATAAAAGAGAACATAGAACTTCTCAACCAGGTTTTTATTTCAAGTTGACTAAAACCAAACAATCTGACTCACCCTAGTGCACATACATTCCACAACAGTTCTAAAATGAGAAAATTAGTGAAGTTTAATTAACAAAACATACTGAGACAGAGAGAGAATTTTTACAGATAGTGGAGCTTTGTCATATTTCCAAGCTCTGGGGGGATGGGTCCAGTCAGCTTGTTACTGTGTAGGTACCTGTAACATCAGTTATTAGAACTAGAACAGAAACCAATAGATAAACCTTTTTTAATACAAAATTTATGCACCGGGACAATAATGTTTGATATTCATTAACATACTGATACACAAGTATATTAGGAGATAAATTAGTAGAAAAAGACAGGTGTATTCAAGATAGATAGCCTGTGCACTTTTGGAGCTTAAATCCCTCAAACAAAAAAACTGAAAAATAAATAAATTACAGAGCATATACTCACAGTTTCTCAGTGAAAGTCAAATTTCCTAAAATAGGAGGGATGGGTCCACTCAGCATGTTGCAGCTTAAATCTCTGGGTCGAAAACAAAGATAATAACACAGGAATAAGACAAGGAAAACTTTTAAGGATGTGAGTGTATATACATGGAACACCAAAAAGCTCCACGCCATCAATCCAATTTTGACAAAAATAATAGATTAGACAACAGCAAAGTTATTCTTTTATCTGACAAGTAAACAGCAAAATTACAATGCTTACAACACAGCAAGTGCCTGCATCAATCCAATCACCGATGGGATTTGTCCTGAGAGTTGATTACCCTGCAAAGATCTAGAATGCAAATGCAATTAATTCATAGAAATTATTTGGATAAATAGCTAGGAAGCACTTATAGCACAACACTTATGATTAAGCAAGTCAAAAGGGCCCGGTACATACAATGTAGCTACTTGCAAGAAACCGATGTTAAAAGGAATCTCTCCAGTCAACTGGTTGTAAGACAAGTCTCTGCAAATCAAAAGACAGTTAAGAGTCTTTGCAACAAAAAGAACGTAAAGTTATCCATAATTTGATGCTGTTGATTTCAATGGTGTACATACAAGACTTGGAAAGCGGTGCAGTTGCCTATGTTCTGAGGAATGCTACCAATCAAACTATTATTTCTCACATCACTGCACATTGTAGTGAAAAAGATGAAACATCTCAGATGAGGACCCAAGGTAAAGAATACGAAAGAGGAACACAGTAGAATTTGAAGGAAGAATAATAACTTACAAGTACCACAAACCAGTGAGCTGACACATATCGGGAGAAAGTGACCCGACCAAGTTGTTTCCTCGCAACCCTCTTTGAGTTGCAAAAACAATCACAGAAAATGAATCACCATGGGAGCAGAAATTGGGATGAAATATCATGGGGATAAAAACAAGAGAAGTATACTCACAGATACTGCAAAACTTCATTCCAGTATATAAGCCTCGGTATTTCCCCACTCAATCTATTCTGTGCCAGGTCCCTAGAACAAATATTTTGTAACGTATGAATGCCATCATATTGAAAATATAAAGGAAAAGAAAAAACGAAGAGGATGAATAAAGAGGACGTACAAGATTTTTAAGTTTGGAATTTGAGACAGTGTTGAAGGGATTGGACCAATCAGCTGATTGTTTTTTAAAATCCTGGAAACCCAATTTACAAGAAAAAAAATTATACATAACACATATAGGAGCAAGAGGAAGGGATGAAATAAAATAGGAGTATGAGTTTATCTAGAACTTACAGGAACTCTAGTTGTTTCAACTTCGAAATTGAAAATGGTATGTCCCCATACAACGCATTAAACGATAGGTCCCTAATAGCAACATATTTCAATCAAGATTCATCCAAGATTAAGAACATTACGATTAGCAAAAAAAAGAGAAAGGATATCAAACTTATTTACTTACCCAGAAAAGAAAAAAGATTCATCCAAGATGAATAGCGATATTATTATGCTGAGTACAAAAAATAGCTTTTCAAAAAGTGCAGACCAGAGCTTTTCACAAAATGAGTGCTTACAAGTTTTCCAAGGAGGAGCAGTCGCCAATTTCATCTGGGATCTGTCCAGAGAGGCCATTTCCTCTTAGATCACTGTGCCAACATAAGTGCAGCAATTACAATCATTCAAGAACTAGCAACCGCCAAAAATCGTCGAAAGAACTTCCCATAAAACTATGAAAAAAATCATGCACATAGTTTAAAATTGAACTGTTAAAGATGTAGTAACGTACACAGAGACAAGACTTTTAAGCTGGCCAATTGCAGGTGATATTTCCCCATCAAGATTCAAACTTGAGAGATTCCTACAGCATTTCAACAATCAACCAACAAATCAACATCGAATAAAGTAAATCCAGGGTCAACCTACAAAAATATTAGCTGATTTCTTATGCATAATCACGTCGCTAGCAAACATGTTCTCTAAATTTTCTTTACCAAAACAAAAAAGAATAACAGAAAACAAGATAGTTACCAAACAGAAATTTTGGTGGAAAAAAAAGGACTTACAGTGAGACGACATTAAAGGTAATATTGTCACAGGCTATGCCTCTCCAAGAACAGTAGTCGGAAGAGGGTAAATCCGTCCAGTCAAACAGCACATTGTCCACATCCTTGAATGACTTTTTGATCTCCAACAAAGTTGCCCCTTCATTCCAAATCAATTTTTTTAAACACTGTTCAACCCAAAAAATTTAAACTTACACACACACACTCATGTATGCATACACAAATTTATTTATACAAGAGAGGGAGAGAGAGGCGCAAAAAAAGCCAAACTTAAATCCATAAACAATTGAACAGCAACATTGTTTGTCGCATAACAGCAACATAATCTTGGGATCATGGGTATAAGAAAGGCTAAAGAACAAGTAAGGGGGATAAAGAAGAGTGGGATTAAAAAATTGGCTATAATATTTTAACTTAGTTTAAAGAAGAGTAATAATATTAAAATGGCAAACAGAGTAGCAAGGGCTTAAAAATTGAGAGAGGGATTGTGTCTGACCATCGTCTGAAAACACAAAGCTCAAACAGGTGAGAAGAAGAAGCAGAAGAAGAAGTGGCGGTGGAATAGAAGGACGAAAGAAACGGAAACAAAGTGCCATTTCTGATTAAACCACCAGCAGCATTGAGTGATGAACCCAAACTCTAACGTGAACTCTTCTCTTTAGTATTATCACAACGAAAGCAATGTCTTTGACTGTGAGCAGTGTATTACTGGAAGAAGCAGAGGAGTAGAAGAGAGAGAGGGAGAATTTGGGTTTCATAAAGTGAGCATTTTTTTTTTTGGGTAATTGTGGTGGGGGTGTGGATTGACAATAATGTGACGACTGACGAAGAAATATGGCTTGTTCAATCACACATCGTTATGGCAGAGGGAAGGGGTCCTTTTCTTACTCCAATGGACAATTGATGAGAGAGAGTGTACATACCATTGCTCATTTACTGCTACTCTCGCCAATACACAGACAGACAGAGGGAGAGAGGGAGAAAAAGAGACAACTTTTACCCTATAGGTTGGTAGTAACTTTTTTTTTCTTTTTTTGAATGGCAGAAAATTTATGAATGGCTCATTATTTACTCGGCTGCTGGATTCATTTCAAGCAGCACTGTAACAAATTTTACTGGTACGTAGAGAGAGAGAGAGAGAGGGGGGCGAAATTATTTCTGAAGATAAAGTTAAAAGGACTTGTGCCAGGCTCTGCAGCGAGAACCTGCAACCATTCAGAGCTCTCACTTCCCGGAGCGACCCATTTTGGATTCTTTCTTGATCCACGATAATGATCGATGGGCTATATTACACTCACCTCCCTTGAGGTTTTTGACAACTTCGTGAACTTTCCCTATTTTTATTGAAATAACGAAAACAAAAAGCAGGGTAAGTACCCAGAAAACGCAGTTCAAAAAAAAATGTACCCAGAAAAACTGTCCGGAAAAAATTGTCCAAAATTTAAAATTAGTGGCTATATTCACTTTATTTTGAATTTTGGACAATATCTGGGTGTTTTTTTATAGGTATGTAGCACGGTTGTTAACACATTTGCCCTCAACTTGATTGTTAACAATTTGAGGTCGTTAGTACCTGAACCTCGTGGAATCGTGTACTACTTCAGGTTGAGTTTCCCGAAGCAAAAACATTGAGCCTCCCCGATTCTCATTTGCTAAAAGTAGCGGGTGAATTTACCAATTTGCTTTTAGCGAAAGGGATATGGAAGAAAAAATTAAATTTTAACAACTTAACTTTTAGCTTAGAAAACAAAAGTAATTGCAGACCGAGCTGAATACAACTTTTCTCATTTTAGCAAATAAAAAACAAACCCTAGTAGGTGCCTTTTAAGTTTTTTTCTTGGTATCCAATTTCCGAAAGCATTTCTCAATGAAATCACAATATGGGAGTGTTTTTAGGTTAAATTACTTGGAGACCCCCTCATCTTTTCTCATTTTCCACGGAGACCCCGTAACCTTTAATAGCTTCCCAACTCACCCCTTCAACTTCTAAAATTTTACCCCAAGACCCCTTCCGTTAGCCTTCCGTCTCCAAACTCAAAGTTCGAGGCCATGTTTTGATTATCCAAACCATTCAAGTTGTTTAAAACATGTTTTTAAGGGTATTCGCGAAAAATCAGCTCAAAATATGACCAGTAAGTGTTTGATCCAAAACCAATATGTATTTATGAAGCACTCTTTGGATCAAACACTTCCTGATCATATTTTTAGGAAATTTCTTACGAGTACCCCTAAAAACATGTTTTAATTAACTTCAATGGTTTAGATCATCAAACCATGACCCCAAACTTTGAGTTTTGAGACGAAGGCTAACGGAAGGGGTCTTGGCGTACAATTTTAGAAACTAAGGGGGTGAGTTGGGAAGCTTTTAAAGATTAGGGGGTTTCCGTGAAAAATGAGAAAAAATGAGGGGGCTTCCAAGTATTTTAACCGTGTTTTTATGGAGAGAGAGAGAGAGAGAGAGATGTGATGGTCAATCTACTTTCAAATTGGATTCAATGGGCAATAACGAATATGAACGCTTCTAAAAGTCTGAGTGTGAGTTTTGTGGCAGCAACATCTTCGGAACTTATTCCAAACCAAATGTAAATATTTTTTATTTTTTAGTACTTTTTATAATCGGATGTTCGAGTAAATTTGTACACACCTCAACTAATTCTGGGACATATATCAACCGGACTTCCTTTACAAAATTTCCAATATCCTCTTCAAGATTAATGTGGTACTTCACACGAGATCTTGAAGATTTAAAGAACTATTGGAGAAGATGAAGTCCACGGGCATTGGCATGTCTTGATTTTTTTACAACTTCTGTTGGATATCTTTGAAGTATCTTAGAGACGCATTCTATTAACTCCAAAAAACTAAAAGTCAGCTTATTACAAAAATTGAGGGTAGTCGTTATTTTCTCACAATACATCACATAAAAAATCGTGAAAAGCCAAAAAATTAATAAGCTATTTTAGTGGAACACTCCATAACTTTTTACTTTTATACGTATTAGTTTTGTTCTTTTGGAGTAGTTTTCTAAAACCTTCTCTATGATTGTTTAGGCCTTACCAGAGAAAAGTACAGTAATAAAATACTGATCTTGATTGGTTCTTCTTCTCTTATTCCACTCTTTTTCACCATCACAGAGGCTATAAACGCAACCTGCTGTATTTAACTGTTGTTTTTAAATACAGCCCAAAAACAAAATTTTGTACTTCCACCTAATTTCTAAATGCCATCCCAAAACAAAAAACTTCCCAACATCTCATTCAAAACTAACAACCTTGTTTTATTTCTCAAATACCTTTGGCGCAAAAAATAAAAAATAAAATCAACAAAAATGGTTGGACTCCTCTTTTCTACTTCCCCTCCCGAAACCACTACCGTGAACAGCGAAAGTAGCACCCACCATCAACTCCACCACCAGCTCAACTATTAGAACCACCATCCATCTCGCCTCCACCAAAACCACCAACTGCGATGCCACTAGAACCATCATTCGCGCCACTATATGTAACATCATCGCCACTGCCACAGGTCTCGGACCTAAACTAATTTTCGATAATTGTTCACACCTAAATTATGCCACATAGTGACATAATGCCATTTGGGTATAGTAAAAATTAATGGGTCAGAGGGATGAATCTTTGGACCATATCGTTCGGAAATAAGAAAAAACGAACGATTATTAACTACTCCATTATGATGGTAAAAGAAGCGTTAATTAACCTCTGGTGCTAATAATACATGATTAGGTGTTAGATTCAGGCTACACGGATGGAGAGAGAAAATGAAGCGTGCAAGTTCGTTTTAGCCAATAGGATACATGGTTACGGGATGTGGAAACATGTTTGAAAGGCATACCAAGCGAGATCACTGGATTAGTGTTTACACCTTAATTTAGCCACCCAATGACCAAATGCCACGTGGCATTGCAAATGGGGTATGGAATCACTTGATGGGTCAATAAGATGATTCTTCCAACGATTGCATTAGGAAATGATTAGAGAAAATTGACAATTAATATGGGATTGAAAAAGCATTAATTATGCACGATGGATTACGTAATAAGCGGACAAGTGTTAAATTCAGGCTACACAATGTAGAGAACAAGAAGGAACGTTGCAAACCGATTTTGACGAAGAAGATAAATAGTTACCAAATATGGGAACGTGTTCGAAAAGGCATACCAAGTGACATAGTTTGATAATCAACAAATAAATATTTGAAAGTAGGCGGGATGTGGACAAGTGGCAAGTTTCAGAAGCATCGAAAAAAAGGCTCTGTCCAAATATTAAACAAAGATGACATGTTTTCTCCTTCATAGTTTTAACATGTATAATTAGCAAGTATCAATAATTCGTAGGAAAATACTAGAAGTTACAGTAGTTGTTAGTTGGTATTTGGTAATTTTTACCTTGTAGGTTGCAGCAGTAACGATTGAAGTAGTGAGTTCAATCCGATTCTTGTTCTTGAGTGCAATTAAAAGCGGAATACACATTTGGATGTAAGTTACACATTAAAAATTATACTCGAGTGATACTTTGTTTTTTTGTCCTTTAATATTTCATTTTGACAATTTTCGTGGTTTGTCAATACTCGAGGAAAGTTATATTTATTGAGATAAGTGAACAAACAACACAATTTCTTGAAAGTTTGGTTTTAAGTTTGAAAGTGTGGCCTTCAAACTCTAAAATTTGAAAATAACAGTGACAAGTTTTTTCTGACACGTTTGCATAAGATAGTTATTACTTGAAAAAAATAGTTAAACGTGTTTTAAGGCACGCCTAGTGAAACACCGAAGCGCTAAGATCATGTCAAAAGCTATAAAAACAAGGTGACCCTCCTCACTCAGTAATGGTCATCATTTGGACTGGGAGCCCCAAGCCCGCCCAAAGTCCGTTTGGCCCATTAGACCTTAGGCCGCCCCGAGCCCGTCAAACGGGCAAGCTAGCCCAGTCCGAATAGTGAATGGGCTAGGCTCGGACTTGATTATTCAAGCTCGGCCCGCCCGCTCTATAGCCCGTAAAGTAAATAATAAATGCCCATATCTCCATTTGTAAAATATTCTTATTTGAAAATACTTTTTTTTTTATGTGACGAGGTTTTATGAGAAAATGAGTGTTTGTACCTGCAATAATGGACTTTTTGTTTTCATATTGACTATTGCACTGTTAACACTTGCATGTCCATTTGAATTTTGATTAGAAAAAAAAATAATTTGTTTAAAAAAACTCCAGCCCGCCCGCATCTTGGCCAGCTAGCCTGCCTAATTGGCCCAAGCCTGTGGGCTGAGCTTGGGCTTTTACTCTTAACACATAACCCGGCCCACCCTGCTCGCAAAAAAAAAAAAAAAAACCACTAAGCTAGGTCTGTAGGCGGACTTGGGCTGTAAGTTATAGCCCGGCCCAATGATGACCCTTATCACTCAAGCTTGGAATTGGAGGAACGAAGAAAACGAAGTAGTGACTGAGACTCTGAGCCATGGTGGGTCGAAAAATGTAATTATTTTTGAGGAAATTCGCGAAGCTCCCTCACTTTAAATTTGTTCAAGAGACTGGGTTTTTTTTGTTGTAATATATGAATAACTTTCGTTTATTTTTATTTTTTTACTTTTTTTCAATTTATATCGTAAAACGCGGAAAAATATGATGTGAAATTTTGACCCAAATCTTACAAAGCACAAGTTACAGTAAAACCTAATCGACCAGACACATAGAACGGACCTATCCAAAAGTTATGAACATTAGATATAACCAACTCAATACGAGGGTTACAACACGCAAACCCAAACACCAAAACTCAAGCATACACTGGGGGGGGGGGGGTGGGTTGGGTTGGAGGTCATTGTGTCAATGATGTCTTCGTCGGCGTCTTAGTAGCTGAGTTTCTCGCAATTCTCCATTCCATAAGTTGCACATGTTTAGGTAGTGTGGAGATAATGGGGTAGTGGTTGTGACTTATGATAGATGATTTTTAACCTATTACTATTTATTGACACATTAAAAGTTTTCATATATTTGTGACGGGACTTCAAAAATTGGTAATGCGAAAATCACTTTTCCTTTCGATAATTGTTGAAAGTAGTAGCAATTTACTCTATCAAAGTCTCATTTTACCCTTCATTCACGTGTTGAAATAAAAAGACAAAACCAATTTCTCATTACGTACAATTTGTATCATAAGAGGAACCGAAAGATACTGTATTTTGTTGCCCATTAGCCTATGTTTGGCATCTTTAGTTTTTTAGCTCTTTTGCTACTTGTTTTTTTGTTAGTTTTAATGAAAAAAATGTACTTCTTTGAATTGACCCAGCGAGAGCTATTGCAAGGTAAAAATATGTGGATCCTATTTCGAGAAAAATTACTACCAACGATAATAAGTAAAACTTTTAAAGTTTATGTTGGTCATATGTTGGATGTATTTATATAACATTCATATGAGTTGAACCTACAAACTCAACTCATTGCAGTTAAGTAAAATTTCACTGCCGTTGTATAAAGTGCACTCATTAAAAGATTTCACATTAAAGCATCTCCATTCATTTCTTACTCCTTCTCCGTTTTGGAGAACCTAAAATATATTTAACTCAAAAAGCAATTTTGGAGAATCGAACTATTTACAATAACTCCAACCTCAATTCTCCATTTTTATCTCGAAAAAATTAATTTCCAAAAAATAAGAGGGTCGAACAAATATAATTTGCATATGATATTACTTGAGAATGTAATTGTATGTATTCAATATTAGATTATTAGGCCCATTTTTTAAGATAACTATTAAGGGAAAATTAGGCATATCTACAATATATTTTACCTTTTTTAGGGGGGGACGGGGAACTTTGGAATGTAAAATAAGGACATTGTTTTTAATATTAATTCAGTAAAAGGACAAAATACACACTCTAAAGCAAACATTGCAAACTGGACCATATATATTCTCATCAAAGTTCTTAGAGGTAGTTTCCGATTCTTAGAGCAAGTGCATCAATGGATAGCCAAAAATGCTCCTCAACAATGTCAAAATGCATTTTACCTTGCCAATTTTTCTTCTCAAACTCCACCAACACCTTCTAAATTTACCTATCACCTATTAAAATACTAATTCTTTTAATAGCATTTTAATATAGAACACATCGATTTGCTTACACGCAACATGATTCCGGTGAACCCCTTGTTTCGATACAGAACCCTGGACGACAGGGGCGGTACTAAGGGGGTGCTAGAGGGTTCCCGGCCCCTGCACAACTCCAAATATCCTCACGTATTGTATTAGTTTTTCAGGTTAATTAAGAAAAATTCTATAGGATTGGCCCTTGCAAGTCCCTTGAGTGAAAAAAAAAATCTTAAAATGGGGGTAAATCCTCTTAAAATTTCAAGTAATCAATCATTTTTTAGGTTGCTTTTGTAAAATTTAACGGTGGCTACACACATGCACATAATATCGTCTCTTATTCGTACACTGCAAGTATCGTTAAATGCTTACAAAATATATATTTTTCATGAATATGAAAATATATGTGATTCGGCCCCTGCTTGACTCTAATCTTGCGTCCGCCACTGCTGGACGACCAACTCGATTTTCAACTCCGGCCACGGTTCAAACACAGATTCCGCCCTCAATTCCAACTCCTCTTGTCAATTTTTTATCGATTGGCGAAACAGATATTGAAATCAACAAGAGGGAGGGAAAACTGGGTTTGCATGGAGCTTTTGCCATGGCTGATCCAATACCAGATAAGAGAACGAAGAGGAGAGAGGGTGAGGAATGAAGAGGATAGAGGTACAACAAATATAAAATATTCAATCCCCTGTGAACAGTTGGTTGGGAGATTTAGCAAGCCTCTTTGACAAAATGTATTTTGCCTTTTGGTTTGGCAAGTCTGGTGCAAGCCCTTTTTTTTGTGAAAATGCTCTTTATTATTGCTAAAAGTGAAATATGCATGATCTGATGTACTTGCTCATAGCCCATTTTATATTCAACTTCCTAAATGCTTTAATCTTTGTTTTGCTTCAGAGACTGGTTGTTGAGCCCATAACGCGCCACTTGCTTGGAGATAATATTTTACTTGGAATTGAGGTATCCATGCCTCCTGACATGTTAATACAGTACGACTCCAAGTGTGTGTTTAAGATGATTTTAGACCAGGAAAATGATAAGAATTGAAACATTTACAAGTCCTTTGGATTGAGGGAAGCGGTGAGAAAAGAAAGGAGAAGAAAGGGGGCTCAACTCTCTCCCACGTTTGGATGACAAAAATGGTGGGAGAGGAAGAGAAAAAGGTGAGAATCCTAAACCCCTTACCCTCTTTCCCCCCATTTTCGTTTCTCACCAAAAGTGGTAGATTCCGTAAGGGAAACGGGATCGGCGGCGGCCATGAGATCCACCCCGTCGCCGGATCGCTGTCGGACTTATACCGCAGTCTTCGTCTCATTGAGGGGAAGCCGGATCTGTGATCAGAATTGGTTTTTGAGATCGCCGGAGATGAGAGAGATGACCAGAATGGGAGGGAGAGAGAGTGTTTTCTCATGGTTGTTTGGATGGGAGGGTGAGAAACCACTCCCCTCTATTTTCTTCTCTCACCATTAATGGAAAACCTTCCTCTTTCTTTCCCTTTCTCCTCTCACGATCCAAAGACACTGTTACAGTATTTCGCAATTCAACAGAAATTACAATGGATGAAAAGTGGGAATGCTCATGCCAAGTGATTGGTCCCCCCCTCCTCTCTGAGTGCAAATTTGTTCACCCTCACCTAATGAGGGTGAACAAAACCTTCATTATGATTGGTTGAAATGGTGTGGGGTTCATGGATTTAATACAGTTTTTGGTAAGCATGACATCATTTGTTGTGGAATCCACACTATTGTGGTGGACCCCATACCGTTTTCAACCAATTAGGGTGAGGGTTTTGTTCACCTTCATTGGGTGAACAAATTTGCACTCCTCCTCTCTGTCTGATCTGTACTTTCTCTTCCCCTACTTTGAACGCCAACTCCCTTTTGTGAGTTCCCTCCTTGTAGCCGCCTACCAGCCACCATCGCCCCGTCCCGCCAGCTTTCGGCCATACCAAACGCGCATCCATTTTTTGAAAATTTAAATACGGAGTCCTGCATTTAATTGAAGAAATGGGATCTAAAAGGGGTTGTTGACTAGTTATAAATTCGGATTATTCGTTTGATTTATCTAAAAAAAAAATAGGATTCGTTTGATTTATCTAAAAAAAATTAGGTATGAAATTTAGTGAGTTGTCACTAGATTGAAACAGCTTTGTTCATTGAACTTCTTAACTTTTTATGAAGCTTAGTGAGTTGTCATTAGTTTTATGAGTTGGTAGTTGACTAATTGGTTGATTTTTTTGAATTCTCTATGACATTTTAACTTTTAAAAATTAGTGAAATGTCACTAATTTTTTGGGTTGCCAAAAGTGGTCGGTCGGAGGTGAGGTGATGGTCAGTGGGAGGTAGGAGTTGATTGTTTTGAATTTTCTGTATGAAAATTGAACTTTTAAAAATTAGGGAAATGTCATTAATTTTTTGTGGTCGGCCGGAGGTGGGACGGTGGTCGGCTAGGAGACATGAGTTGAATTTTTTAAATTTTTTGTACGAAATTAGAACTTTTAAAACTACTAGTAATATTTCACTAATTTTTTGGTCGCCGGAAGTGATCGGCCGGAAGTGGGGCTGTGGTCGTCCAGGAGGCATGAGTTGATTTTTCAAAAATTTCTGTACGAAATTAGAACTTTAAAAAATTAGTGACATTTCACTAATTTTTTTCTTCTTTATGTTCGATTGCAAAAGTTATTTGTCCTTCACTTTAAAAATATCAAATGTTTTTTTGTTTATACGTTCAATTGCAAAAGTTTCTTGTCATGCCCTTTAAAAATGTCAAATATTTTGAATTTTTGCCTAAGCCTCCCAAAGACAAGACGAATAAACCCAAAAACAGATTATGTTTTTTTTTTTGGCCAGAGCACCGCCAGATCTCCATTTACTGCAGTTTCTAATGAACGCTCTCCATTGAAAAGGGCTAAATTACATAGGGGTTTTATTTAGAATTCCCAAATGAGAAAAAGGTGGCACACGTCTGAACCGCCAGCGTCGGCCGGTTTTACGTTGTACATGAACCGGGCTGCTCATATTGCCGTTATATATAGAGCACCCATGGACTAGGGCTTCTTGATCAGAATTTCGATTTGGAAATAGAGTTCAAGTGCTCGTCCTTAATCGTTGAAGAATCATCCACGCACCAGGTCTTTCTCTAAATTCGATACAACATATACGTGAATAGATACATACGGTATTTGTGATCTGAGAAAGCAATTTCAGGTTTCGGACCCAAAATTTGTTCCTTTTTGATTTTGTACTTGAATTTTGTCGTAAGGGAGGCCTAATTAACCTTGCTATCATAAATTCGTTTGCGTTGCACGTGGGCCACATAATGAGTTTTAATTATTTGCCTTTATTGTGTTTTTTTTGGTGGGCAGTCAGTTGGATTGGGGGCATTTATCCACATTGTGAAATTCTTGACGTAGAATTTCAATCAGTCACATGCAGTCACTCGAAGTGACAGCAAATGCTGCTTGGTGTCAGATGATGATTGCATAAGTACATGGCTATTGGTGCTGACATGTTCGCTATTGGTACTGACATGTTTGAATGAGAGAGGCTGCCGCTGCGGCGGAATATCTGGATTAGGTCTCATGGCTCAGCAATCGTCTCTTCTTCATCGTTTGCTAACTCTGTTGGACAGTATCCTTCTACTAATATGGCATAAATGCACAATTTCTATACAGTATCTAGTTCATTCATTACTATTTAAGCGCATGATTCTGGTTGTTGGTTTAACCAAATCTAAGCTGGTTCAACCCAAGTAACAAGATTTACAGCTGCTCGGCAGATAGGGGATATTGCGAAATCACACCCACAGGAACTGAATTCTCTGTTGAGTAAGGTATGAATTTTCTAAGTGATTCATCTCTTATAACCGTGAATGCTTGTTTCTTGCAAGTTATGGTTTTCGCCCTGTTGCCTGGCATTTTCTACATTTACCATGTTGCATCGGAAATGTATATTTGGCCCCAAAATGACGTTGTTGGTTATTGTATTGTCGGTTTGAACCTCTAGGTGTCAAAGCTTGACTTTTTTTTTTCTTTTCGAAAAACATATTATAGGACACGGCTTAGACAAGTTTTTGTCATGTTTGAAGATTGTATGACAGGGTTGGAAATGTCCATGGTTCTTAGATCGTATGGAAATTACTATCAGGTGCAACTTTTAGGAAGTGTCGTTCTTGGGTTGAGCGTTTTGATTGTTAGAACTAAAGCTGACATGGGTTAGTGTTATGTTCTACAATAATTTTTCTATCGAGAAACCCTGACCATGAGCATTGCTGGAATTTCATAACGATATTCTGTCCAGGGTTTCAGGTGGTTCTTTGTTTTGGTTTTACACTTTTTTGGTGCATTACATTACCAATAATAAGGTCTTGAGTCAGAGACAAGAGTGGAGCCTGCATTTTCGGGTAGTGGGGTCAAAAATTATATCCACATGCAAGTTACTTTTCCTACGTACTAACCCCTCCCCCCCCCCCCCCCCCCCCAAAAAAAAAAAAAAAAAAAAAAGTAGTACTAACCAAAATAAGAAGCTAATTAGAGGTAGACATACCCTCATAAATGTAGTTTTGTTTTATAATTGGTCCTAACGACTTATTATATTTAAAAAAGATGCGCGATAGTCTCATTTGTAATGCTAGCAACCATAGTTGCACGAAGTGGGATCGGTAGCGGGGGTAGAGGCGGGGGAGCGGGGGTATGCAGAAGCTCCCTAGTGGAAGCAACGAGGTAATATTTAATGAATAAATATATATGAATAAATTTATATGTATCGTACATATATTTTTGTTTTTGCAAACAGAGCGTGTATATAAGCATTTTATATAGATAAACATGAGTGAGAAAAGACATCCCGATATATTTTTGATGCTAAGTACATGGACTAAGCATGTAGATAAGTAGTAGAATACAAGACGAGAAAGATAGAGTCCTAAATCTCTCTTACTTCTTTTTTCTTCCTTGCATATATTTGCCTATTTGGAAAGAGAAGTGAGAATTTCATCCTTAAGATTAGTGTGAAAGCTCCCATCTTATTTAGGAGCAGGTTCCCGTCCGGATGGGAGGGGACCTATTTTAGAAGGATTCTGCAACTAAGCTTGCAACTTTAGAAAAAGAAGAGAACGCATGGGATTTCGATGTATTTGAAGCAAGTTGGGGCAATTTAGAGAATTTTGTGGGGTTAAAATAGCAAAATTTAGCTGCAAACTATCAAATGTGCTTACTGAGAAATTAAAGTGAGTGGGGTCAAGTGACCCCACTTATATCTACTTTCCTTCGCCCATGGCTGGAGATATGTGCAACTTTTCCCCCCACTGGCACCCCCAAGTCCCAACAAGCGTGAGAGATTGCAAACCTTTACGTTAAACCTTATTGGAGAGGTATCCATATTTTATCTGTTAAAATTGGTTATTGAGTCCTCTGAATCTAGTGATGTCTCTAGCAAATTTTGTGCACTTCGTTTGTCTAAGTAATATTTGCTCTTCCTCTTTGCTGTTATTGGGAGATCTGCTGGAGTATGTATCTGTCCTTGACACGACTGTTCTGTTATGCTCCAATTAAGGTGGTTTTTATGAATGGTTATATTTTGTATTACGATTCTATTGCTTCTTTGCTGCCAAGCTTGAGAAGCTGGATGCGAGTATGAGGGGAAATATGGTCTTTACTGTGTGGTATAGATCTTCTTGGGCTGCGCTGATACTTCACGGTGTACTTGTTTTCTGCTTCCTCTCTCTTAGTTCAGTAACCTCAACCTTTTCTACATAGACCCTTCAAAGTAAAGCAAGTACCATTGTCAGGCATTTGACTCTACGTAGAGTGTGGAATATGCTTCTGATACTTCCCATTGGTCCCTTAACTGTCATTTTAGGTACACTTTGGCGTGCATTTGACATAAAATTGGTAGTGTCTTTTACCACTCGAAGCTACCTAAAACCCTGTTTTGTTATGTAGAATTTATTAATCTATAAAAACAGGATGCAAATGCCGAGTACGGGTACCCTAGATGTGCACCCAGATCTGAATTCTGAAACCCCCACCTGAGCTCATGCAACATTACTAAACAACAATTTGGAGTCATGGTAACTGATGAAAAGGTTTATAATGATTTGTTTTTAACCACCTCACTTTTGTACTCTAATTTGGTTAAGATTTTCGTACTTTTGTTGAAATCATTTGCTTTAGTCATGTATTCTTATTTGTTATCGTTCCTATAATTGTATGTTTGTGTTGTAATTTTCATGTTGCATAGTTGCTTCCCGTGCTAACCATTACCTGCTGCTCCTCCAAACAAATTGTTTTCCATCGTATTCAACATGTCATTGGTGAAGCTTTGTTTTTCTTTTTGGGCACATGTCTCACACAGGAGAGAGATATTTTTCGCTTTAATCTCCTCTTTTTGATTCTTATTCTTATCTCTCCCTCTCTCTTAATGCTGGAGTGTTGTGAATTCAGGTGTCCCCGTATCTCCGTAGTAAAAACTGGGATACTAGGGTTGCAGCAGCTCATGCCATTGGTGCTATTGCAGCGAATGTTAAGCATACATCTTTCGTTGAGCTATGTAGTTGTGTTGAGATGAAAATGTCTCAGGCTGGGATTCCCGGTGTTGCCGCTGATGTGGTGGCATGCCCTAGATGTGAACCCAAACTCTTGGCAGGCATTTCGTTCAGGAGGTTATCTCTGGTTCTTGCATCTACTTTTGTACTCACCTTTGCTAGGAGCCTTTCATTTGATGTTGCTAACAATATTTGATGCGCTCAGAAGCACAAGCAAGATGGACGGTCATCCATTCACTAACCCTTTTTTAACTGTAACAGCTTTGATCTTAGCAAGGTTTTGGAGTTTGGTGCTCTATTGGCCTCTGGGGGACAGGTAATCTATATGATTTGGAAAACTTTCTTTTTAAGCTCTTTGTTAGACTTCTTGATGGTTTAAGAACACTTGTTGCAAGTAAGTAGCATTTTTTTCTTCTATGTGTGTTTTGCTGAAACTCAACAAGGTTGTTGGTTCAGTTGTCACAGAAATGGATGAGTGCGATATAACTAGAAAACTATTCCCTTTCTGGGTGTGAGTGGGGTTGGTGCTTCAGAGGGAGTAGGTTTTTGAAAGCCCCACTATGAACTGAAGAATGAAGAACAAGTGAACAACCTTACATGTCTGGGCCAATCAAAACAAACCTCCTTTGCCTATAAATAAGATCCTTGGCCTTTGGCTTTAGGGTTAGACGTTTCTGGTTGGAGAGTTGGTGAGGTCTATAGAGAGGGTAGCTAGGATTGTAGAGAGAGACAGCTTGGTTTCATCTGTTCACACTTCACACACATACATTATCCCCTTGGGAGAGCATGGTTTGAAATATTGGCGAAAGGCAACGGTATTGGTCTTGCGTATCGGTGTTACGTAACGTTGGTAGTGGACCGATGTAGCTAAGATTTTAGAGAGAGACAGCTTGGTTTCATCTGTTCACACACATACATTATAAACTTGGAGAGAGAGAGGTTTAAAATATCGGCGAAACTTAGCAGTATCGGTAGGAACCGAGTCCCGTTATGGCCGATATTCCGGTGTGAATGAAAATCATTTGCGTATTGGTGTCCGACAGAATATGCACATAAGCACGTTTTTGCAATACAAAATCAAGAGGGAAAGACTCAAATGGACCATTATTTCACCTTGAAATCTACTTTATGCACTGGAATTCAAACACTTCTTGTCAAATAATGGAGCTTTGATTTCATTGTTTCTACAAAAGTCTCTCCATTAATGTGTCAAGCATACCTATTTCACTTGGTGAGCTTGGTGGGTTTGTAGTTGCTTTGCAGGTTTCAGCCCCTCTCTCCTAGTCTCATGTTTGTTTTCTCATTATGCTCTTCTGCTCCCCATCGTTCTGGTGAATGTGTCAAGTCTCATGTACACATAGGCAGCTGCATACCCCCCCCAAACATGAAATTCTCCTTTTTCTGGTGAGTTTGGTGGTTTTTCTAAAAAACAAAAAATATCACATCATTACATAATTGGGGATAGTGATATTGTAATTCAGAAGACATTGAATGATGAATAGGACTTATTTTTCAACTAAAAACCTTCCTCGTCAATGACCACATTTATGCGCCATATCTCATTTACTTCCTGATACTGTGATGCACCATAGTGACTTATTTCATTTGGCGTCTATTGAATTTTTATTAGTGTGAATGTGTCATTGGGTGGTAAACAAATGTAGTCCTCAAACAAAATCTTTAAGTTTTGTCGGCATTAACTAACAAGCGGGTATCACAAAGATTAATCTACAATGTTTTTGTTAATATATGACCAAGTTTCTTGCATGTCTTACAACTCTTAACCATAGAATATATTTCCGGATTTGCCACTGCTTTTACGCTACGTTTCATGGACTCTTCTATATGAGAGGTACCCAATCGCCCATTTTAAGGATCTGTGATGTGTCAGACAAGCATATTTATGTCCGAAGCCCTCATATGGTGCATGAAACGTTCTATGGTACCTTGTAAGCACCATTTCATTTTGGTGAATACAAGAAATGTATGCTTATCCATATCCTTCGACCTTCATGTGAGATGAATCAGTGACTCATACACATAACTTCACTGGAGGACTCATACACATAACTTCACTGGAGTTCATAATATAGCTCTTATGGAGAAACATATGCATTCACTGCAAAATAATTATGTTGTTTTAACTTGTATGGTAGCAAAGGAGTTTTGACTATTGATTTTTGTGATTAAGGGGATGTTATCTAAACCCAATCTAAAGCAATTTTTAAGATTTTGTTGACACTTCGCTTCCGCACTGCAACGAGTATGCTCACAGCTTGTGACGTTCTCAAACCTTTTTATAGGTTCCTAGTTGATGCATACAACCAACATGCTCTTTTGATTTTTTCTTAATACCAAAAATAGATTTTTTGACCTTCGTGTGTAATCCTTACTTTCTTTGGGCATGTTGTTGGGAACTACAACTTTGGAGTGACATTTCAAGGGTTGAGCAGATATTGAACTGAAATATAAAGTTGTTGACCAGCTGCAAAGAATGTAGTCCTGTGTGATATAAAGTTTAGTTCTGTAGATGCCCAAGACAAAATTGAATCATTCGTCCAGTTTGAGGAGGGAGTTTGCCGATCAGGAAAAATAGAGTTTCTATGGCAAGTATCAAGGAGAGAGTTATTATGAACCTTGATATGCATGATTGGTGTTTCATTTTGCTGGTCTTTAACCTGAGTTACTTTGCTTGTGTGGAATAATAGATAGCCAACTTGAGAGATTGCAAACAAACTCTTTAGCTGTTCCCCTGCTCTCTTCGGGTGCTCAAAGAGCAGGTGGAAATGCAGTGTTCAGTGGTGACATTGATGGAGAACTGTTGCTAGGTTTTGACACCAGCTTCAAACTTGAAGGCATTTTCTCGCTATTGGTGATTCAGTGGAGCTACACACTTGTAGCATATTTGTTTAGCCATTTATTTCCATTATTAATAAGTTTGGCATTTTATAGGAAGGATTGTTATATGAAAAATACACATGTAATTACTAAATTATAACTTGTAAGTCTGACTTGCCAATAAAATATAAGCTGAAACCTAACATCAGTGGTCATACGGTAAGATCATTGTCAATCCAATTGTTAATGGTATGTTTTTCCTTATTTCACGTGTGATTTTGTGTTACATTTTGGTAACCTGTGTTGCTGGCTCAATTGCCTCTCTCTTCACACCAAATAAATTTGAGTGCCTTTGAATTTTCACCTTTAGTTTGTTTTTAGGAGTACGATGTTGCAAGTGATAGCATGAAGAACCCAAAGGAGCGATTGGCACGCCAAAAACAAAGTCTTCGACGCCGATTGGGTGAGTTTATTCAGATTGACGTTTCTTGAGTTTTTAGTTAATAAGGGGCACATTTCTTCATTAATATCTGTCAGCATTTTCGTTAATTTGGGAGCATGTGTAGCTTAAATATATTTCAAAAGCAAAAGCCATTGCACAAGCCTTGGTCTTCTTAAGAACTAGTGGTTTGGGACTTGCTTTACATGTGCCCATCGTGATGGCATTCGCGATTTGGCACTTGGAGGAAAATGAATCTTCGAAATCGTGTGCACATGCATTTCAAACTCGATCACATGATCTTTAATTGCTTACAATCGACAGAGATGATAACTTGACATGGAAGATGAGTTTTTTGTGTGCCCACTCAAATGCCCATCAATCTGACGTCTCAAGTGTCCTTGCTGTCACCTAAGCAAGAAGACACATCAATTTGGAACATAACCATTAATTGAATAACTGAAACAGAATTATCATGTGAAAAATGCCTGATCAAATTATTTTAAAATCATTTTTACCTCATGAAGTCATTATTGAAGATCCATTTTTGCCTGAATCTCATTGATGGCGTTTGATTTAGCATTGTTGCCCATTCGAATTAAATGTCAATCATTTCCCACATTGAATATACACTTGTACTAGTATCTCAGCCTTCATCGGTGATGGTAATCCTGTGAATGTATAATTATGATTTAGGGCTCTTATTATTAAGTATTGTTTTTAGGGGTAGTTTAGTCATACAGTTAATGAGGGTTTTTCTACTTAACCTAATTAGTCCTGTATTCTTTGTAATATTTTCATTATGCAATAAACATTACGTTGTTCTTCCTATTGGAAGTTAACACCCAACACCCTTTGAACTATGAAAGCCACCACTTTGTCCTTGTCACTTGCCCGATTGATTACCCAATTCCCACCTTCTCTTCACTAGATTAGTTTTCACTTGTATATATATCCAGTAACTTGCAATTGGAATATCTTCTTTTTATCTTCTTCATTCTGCTTAAACGTTGGGAACCTTTTTTTACATTGACTTTAAACTACTTCCACTTCCCTTTCCATGTTATCGTGAATATATAATGCCTTAGCTGTGAAGTTATTTGCATGTTCTTCTACTTAAGACAACTTGTGCAGGTTTGGAGTTGTGTGAGCAGTTCATGGATGTCAATGACATGATAAGAGATGAAGACCTTACAGTCAACAACATTAACTCCCATTCGAATGGAGTACCGCAACAATTCTATACACAACATTCTTTACACAATGTACATCATCTAGTTTCAAACATGATACCAAGTTACAAATCTCGAAGACCTAGTGCAAGAGAATTGAATCTTTTAAAAAGAAAAGCGAAAGTGAGTTCGAAAGACCAGACAAGGTCTAAGGATGGAGATATTGAAGTAACATACTCGCAGGATTTGGCGTCCCCAAAGGGCATTTGTCTAGATTCATCAAGCTCTAATAAGGTAATGAATATTTAAATTGTGTTGTGCGGTATTCTGTTTTGTTTTATTTTCTCGCTAGGTATATTGTATCATATGTTGCATAAATGATTGAACTGGTATTGTGAGCAACGATTAGTCACATGACTCACATCTACCAAGGCTTTTTTATGCCTGGCAGGCACTTGGAGGTCTAACTAGCCAATTCTTTAATTGTCATCCCTGTTTCATCAACTGCAATTCCTCATGTATATGTGTATGAAGATGCGTTTGAAAATTGGAACTGAAGTTGAAGTTTGTGTTAATGTATCCATCGAATATGTCACTTGGCACTGAACCTAGATAGCGGCATTACATGGCCATGAACAAAACAGAGTCCAATACGATCCATCCTCTGTCATGAGCTGTTTATCCAAAGCTCAGATTTTGCAAAGTTAGTAAATGCAGGATTTGATAGGTCTAGATCATGTTAGGAGTTTAATTTGGTCAATATATTATGTCAATTGGTTCACTAATCTGTTATGAATTGGTAATTAGAGTGTCGATAGCAATTAGCATATTGCAATGCATCTCTTACCTCTACACTTATCTTTTTAATTTAGAGTGCAATGTTCCCTTTCATAGACTTCCATATATTGTTTTCCTTGCTTAGGTTGATATTTTTCTTCTTGCATTCAATTCTATGAAGGAGCCATTTCTTTGTTAGTTATTAGAGCACAATTGGACACTCTGGCTATGCCTCCTGCACATCTTGGATGTATTCATCAATTATACAGTTTCAAAACTCTGTGCTTCCCAACAAGCAGTTAGTGAAGATGGTATTCAGAACTGAAGTTATTTTTGCACCAAGAAAAAGCTTGCTGGAAAAGCAATATGAGATCAGAGTTTGATGTAGGTACGCTAGGCGTAAGACACATGAAGGTTTTATTGGGTGTGGACATTGTCATTATAGGCTTATATATCTGTATGTTTCCTTTCGCGGTAAGACTGTAGCCGCTCGTAACATAATATTATCCTGATATTATGCTTTCATCCCCCGCAACCTCATGTCAATCTGCCCCTTGAGTTTGAAAAAGAAATTCAACTCACCAGGGTCCAGGATTGAGAACCAGGAGAAGCCAGGAGCCAGCGAACCAAGGCCCAATAACAAAAACTGGATCCAAGATCAATACCAATACCAAGTCAAGTCAAAGATAGGGGACGATTCTTTATGGCTTATCCCATGGGTCTTGGCAACCCCTAAGTCGGGACGGGAGAGATCCAGGGCGTAATCCCGATGAGCGAGCCAGTTTAAATAGTCGTGGTTGGATTTTCATAATCCCATGGCAGCAGAACCAGACGGTCGAGATTGGAGAGCGCATGGGCACTACTGGTGAAGAGGGGGCCGGAGGAGAGGGAATGCTGGTGGCGAGGGAAGGTAGATGGTGGCTTAGAGGTAGGTGCATGTTGGACGACGGTTAAGCAGAGAAGGTCGTGGCAAGGAGGGTTGAATGGGAGGTGAACTAGGAAAACAGAAATGATGAGTTGTTTGATGAGCATAGCTCCAATTCCTGGCTGACGACAACAAGACTAAGGCCATCCACCGGGAAACAGAAATCGTAGAGGGCCTAGATCTTATGGCTTTGATTAACATAGCCCTAGCATGCCTTTCTGTAGGTTACCAAACTTGGTGACTAAGAAACCTAACATCCATAACAAGGAGAGCTAGACTAACTAGGACACATGAACAATAACCTAGTCTAAACAGATAACATATTTATAATACCTAGGAATATGGTAACATATATTATCTACATTATACTAATATTATGGTAGAGAAAATCTTTGCTCAGCATAAGTAATTGTTCTTCTGCAGAATCTTCTATAGATGTGTGTACTCCTGCTGCGTTTTTGTCCATTTGTTGATTGACATGATATGCGATTTGCAAGTTCCAAACATCACTTTACAGCTGTAATGTAGCTTAACTTATCGTAAGATAACAATTTATGCTCAGTTCTGGAAGCATATTAGCAGTTCAATTTTCTTGTTTTGTGGTTGGCATGTTGCCAACCTTCTCTTGGTCAGAGCTGGCTTTTGTTAATCTTAGAGTTTTTACTTCACTTGTTGAGTAGCTCTTTGTATTTCGCCAGTTATCTCTGCCCTTTTAATCTTTGTACTTCATTTCAAAGATTAATAAAATTTATTCTTTGCTGTTCAAAAAAAAAAAGTTATCGTAAGATAATTTGTTGCTATGTCTTTACTGAAGGTGGAATATACTGCTTTTTTTCTCAATGACTTGGGCTTGTGCTATAAAGGATAGCTTGCCATGTCTTTGTATTTTTCTACAGGACAATTACCCGTATCCTCTTGATTCTCCTGTAGATTAGTTTCTATGGTGGTACTTTTTCCATTTACATTGTACTTCCTATATGGCATGTTGGTTCCAAATTTTGAAGCTCTCTTCTAATGCAGTTGTGTTCGGATCCTATTCTTGATGAAGACAGCTTTGAGCATGATGGGGAAGGAAGTTGGCCTTTCCATAACTTTGTTGAACAACTCATCATTGATTTGTTTGACCCAGGTAAGGATTTTTATTCTAATCTGAAACTTCGAACTTCCATTGTTTTCCTAACTAAATGAATGTTTCTTCGCTTTTATGTTCAGTGTGGGAGATTCGCCATGGCAGTGGCATGGCTCTAAGAGAAGTTCTAACCCATCAGGGTGCTTGTGCGGGAGTTGTTATTCCTGACCCAAGTTCTGATGGTCCATTATATTCTGAAACAAAAGATAAATGTTTCAGGACAGCAATGAAGAGAGAGAGGGAGATGGATTTGAACGTGCAAGGGCCAGAAGATGTGACTGAGCCAAATCTGAAGAGGCCAAAAGCTGAAGGTTCATTTTCTCCATTGATTGATACGATGATCTCTGGGAGCAGTAATGGTTCTTCTGATGCCTGTGTAAAGGTTGAAGGTTGCGGGGAAAATCTGTTTTCTGCACAGGCTAATGGAGAACTCAGTTTTACTGCTATTAAGATAGAGACTCAATCTTGCATAGAAGATCATAAAGATCTGGACGTGGTGGAGGCAAAGGGTTCTTGTGAACATAAATGTTCTATGGGAAACATGGACATACTGAAAAATCTTCCCGAGGATTGTGAGCTGATGAACTTGGTTAAACTTGCAAGGCATTCATGGCTTAAAAATTGGGCATTTATTCAAGACTGTGCGATTCGTTTCTTGTGTTTGTTGTCCCTAGACCGGTATGAATGCGCAACTCTTTTGGTTTCCAGCCCTGAACTTTGGTTTTGGTTATTCTTTCGACTCTTTTCTGTAATTTGATAGAGCATGATGGCTGTCCACAGTATTAATATATTACTTTCTAATTTTGCATCATTGTGTCACTGCGTTATGCTTCTCAAATAGTGGTGATAGTTCAGAGCAGTCTTCTTGGAGGTACTTGTATGATTCATTTTGTCATTTTCTCTTTCGCAGTTTTGGAGACTATGTCTCTGATCAGGTTGTTGCCCCTGTACGAGAAACTTGTGCACAAGCACTGGGTGCTGTGCTAAAGTACATGCATCCGACATTAGTCCATGAAATGTTGAACATCTTGCTTCAAATGCAGGTAAACACTTTTAAAACACTTGCTTTCTTTCCTTTGTGATGTACTGATGTTGTTTATTAACTCCTTCTGCTTCTTTCAGTGTAGACCAGAGTGGGAAATTCGACATGGGAGTCTTTTGGGTATCAAATATTTGGTTGCTGTGCGACAGGTAAAACCCTTCTGTTTGTAATAACCTTATTTCTAGTCCAAAATCTTCCATGATTTCTGCATGGGTAACTTATTTCAAGCATAGATTGCACCATATCCATAGAAGGAAAAAAGATATGTATCATTCTCCTTAATGTTAGATTTTTATATATTGTTCTTTAGAGTTTACAAGATATTATAGTATACCAACTGCATCAGTTGCTAGAAATGGTGGAACTAGAAGGGTGAAATTCCTATGTGGGGAAAATTTATTGTATAAGTATCTTTCGTTTTATTCTACTTTTCTGTGTTTTCTCCTCCTGTGGTTGCCATTCCCAAAAGCTTTTCACGGTTTCTCCATTGTTTTTGATGGTGTTTTTCTTTCCTTCCTATCATCTGCCTTTTGATTTGTTGAATTTGGGATTCATTTGCTCAATCTAGGATATGCTTCATGATTTGTTTGGGAAAGTTCTCCCTGCTTGCAAAGCTGGACTTGAAGATCCTGATGACGATGTAAGAGCAGTTGCTGCAGATGCCTTGTTACCTTCTGCTGCCGCTATCGTTTCTCAAAAGGGTTCGACATTGCACTCTGTTGTCATGCTGCTGTGGGATATCTTGCTTGAGCTGGATGATTTAAGTCCATCAACTAGCAGGTATTTTTGCACATTGGATTCCTCGCTCTTGTCCTCTGTTAGTTTGTCAACAGTTAAAGTATCGTCGTTTGGATATTATTTCAGTTAATAGCTATTGTTGAGAATATAAATAATAAAGTTACCCCTCTCTAAAAGTTTTAGAGAGGGGTAGCTTTATTATTTATATTCTCACCACGCCCCCTCACGTGTTTAAGCTTTTAGAGAGAGGGGTAACTTTATTATTTATATTCTCAACACGCCCCCTCACGTGTAGCCATACTCTCCTTCTAAGCGGGCTAAACACATGCAAATATTTAATAACTGGGTAGGCGGTAAGATTCAAACACATGATCTAACTTTGATACCATATGGAAACTTTATATCCAACTCAAAACCAATTGGCTGTAAGTGGAGAGGCCACCAGGCTCATATACTAGCTTTGTAGGTTATAATTAACGAAAGTGAGACAAACTCTAACACTCCCCGCAGGTGCGACCCCTGACACACGTGGAGAGGTAAACAACATATCCACAACATTCGGATCATAACGAGACATGGTGCACTTATGGCACAAACAATGGGGAAATAACTAAGAGAGTCTTGTCCAAAATCTTCCGAAAGCGTAGCTCTGATACCATGTTAAAGCATCCAACTCAAAACCAAATGACAATGAGTGGAGAGAGGCCGCCCAGACTCATATACTAGATTCGGAGGTTATAATTAACCAATGTGGGACAAGCTCTAAACACTCCTCCTCACGTGCAGTCCGGATGCACGTGGAGGTGACAGACCAGGAGGCGACTCGGGCGGAAAGATGAGATTGACGAAACTCTCCCATGCGAGGTGAGACCACCCAAGACCTAGCTTTGATACCATGTTAATTTCTTGAAGGGTTCCAGCCTAAAACCAATTGGCAGTAAGTAGAGAGGCCACCCAGGCTCATATACTAGCTTTGGAGGTTATAATTAGCCAAAGTGGGGCAAACTCTAACAGCTATCATGAATTTAAGTAGGAAAACAATGCCAGTATATACTTGTACAGATACTTGCTCACCGGCTTAAGTGAATATGAAGTGTGGCTGGATAAGGTGAAGTGTACCCAAAGGAAAGAAACTATATAAGTAATAGAAATTTTCATTTAGCAGAGTGCTCTCAAATATCTGCTAGTAAAATCATTGGAAACACTTTAAACTACTAGAATGATAGTAGTGACCCTGGAAATGGTAACTGAGAAATAGCAAATGTTTGTGTATGTGCGTATGTTAGTTTGCTGTTAGAGGAAAAGCAACTTGAGGGGTGAGACAGCATAGAGTGTACAAAGGTACTAGAAATCAACAAAGAAGAAAACTCCCACATACATCTAGACTAGATGGATGAACAACTCTCCCAAGAGATCCACAACAGAATTCAAAGACAACTGTTCGTCTTCTCCAAGCCAAAAGGATGTTGATGCCAGTACAGTTCCCTCAAGAATACAAATGGAACTCTAATTCCTAGGAAATATCTAAGGTTCCTCTTTTTGCAAATTTGATGCATGAAAGAGCTTCCTCCCTAGCCTTTTTATTGCCCTGCCTTAACATCCTCAGGCCAAAAAGTCCTTCAATCCCAATATCTTAAAATGTTAAAATGTCCGTGATAGGTATGACAAAAGATAGTATATCGATTTGTTTTGCATATCATTTTAACATTTTAAGACAAGAACAAAACGAATGGAGAATGGAAATTCCAAATCATCAAGATCACTGTACAATGCAGTCAAAGATGATGCACAAACTCCCTTGCCAGGTTATCTGCAACCTGTTAGTGGTGAGAAGTATCTGTCTTATTGTCCATGGAAACAAAATACTTACAGGAGGGGCCGTCAGCCTCCACATTCCTTGCCACAGCGCTGGTCTCCTTGTGCTCAAGAAGCTTGTAGTAGTTGAATCTGACCTTGAACATACCATTTGGAGGACCCTTCAAAGGAAAGATTCCTTTTTCCCAGGTGATCACCCTTCAGAACCCTGGCAATTTCAAACCCTAGCAGTCTCCTTTTGCTCAAGATTCCTATTTACCAGTCCTTCAAACCTCTCACTGAAGGGCATACTACATTTTGATCCATAGACCAATACTCTTAGAAGGGCATCTCTGCTCACCGCATTTTGATAAGATTTAAAATCATTCCCTTAATGCCTATAGCTGAACCAAGTATGCTAATAAGCTAACCATTTCTCACCCTTGAAATCATCTCATACCTTCACAGTCCCTCCAGAATCATTGGCCCTCATGGCCTTTAATACTCTCCTTTACTTCATCACACCCTTACTTTGATGTTACCACCCTTATTCAGTAGTCTCTTGAAAAGATCAACCATACCATTGTAGCAAAGAAAAAAAATCAAGAACCTGGAGCAACTCCACAAGTCTATTGGACTCAAGAACTGAGTGGCTGCTTCACTCCTCCCAGAAAGTGGTCAAGCCTTCAAGCTAATCCTTCACAACCCGATAACTCAGCTAGCTTGGATCCTTCTAATAGACTTCTTTCGTGGCTTTTTTAAGCTGAAGCAAAATAAAGTGTGTGATAGAAAGTGTAGAGGGGTGCACACATCACCAGATAAAGGAAAAAAAATGCAATAACAAGGAAAATTACAAAATCTACCAAAAAAAAAAAGCTAACCAAAAGCCTTTCAATTTTGCAAGTTTTCTCCTCTTTTGATGTTGGTTTCCATTTTCCAACTCCATTCTCTTGGTTAAAAATGGAACTTATGTCTGGATATTGGACCCTACACACTCCTAGACTATTGTATGAAAACAATAAACGTTCTTAGAGATTCTTTTGCTGAAATTGTTGCTGAAAATGCTTTCCCCCCATTTGTCCATTATGGTTAATCCAACATATGGGCTCTTAAACCTAGTTTTCTTATCCACCCACCCACACACACACACAATTAGCCTTACTCTAAAGTCCTTCCCCCCCACCCACACACACACACACACACAATTAGCCTTACTCTAAACTCCTTGGCCATGTTCACCACTAGATCAATCTCTTTTTGGCTAAAATTCTCACTCGTCCTAGTAGTAGATGAAAACGTCATACGTGTACCTGTAAACTTGTCTACGTTCTTGATAACAGAAAGCCGTTCAATGAGAATCAATAAAAAAAAACCCCTTGTGCTGGCGCCGGAGCTTGCCCAACCAGATCCAAACCAGAACTTTCCGGCCGGCGCACACAAGATGTGAACGGCAGCTCTCCAACCGATGCACAGAGGACAGAAAAACAATCTCCTGAAAGCAATTTTGGCTTTGATTCTTCTTCCCTCTTTCTCCCTCGTTTTTTTCTTCACCTTTTCTACTGTTGGTTCGTACCACCGTTATAGGCCGGAACTCACCTGAAGTGGCCGGTACTCGTCAGTGCCTCCGGTAATTGCGGGAAAATTAGACGAAATGGAGCATGTCTTCTTTTGTACCAGTTTCTCCCTAAAAACGGTATGTACCTGCCGGTACCAAACGGGGTCGACAACCTTGGTTTTTATAGTGCAAGACTATATTCTATTATTACATGTCCTTGCGGTACCGATACATAGGCTTCGAGATTTAAGCATGTCACCGAACCCGTGTTGTGTCGTACTGTCTTGTCTCTCTCCATGCTTCCTAGATTAGTATTTTCAACACCTGCACAAGCATCACCTTTCCTAAACCTCTGCTGAGCTGTCCCTTCCAAATATCCCACTCACTCAGACTGATTTCCCAACAATAGTAACCCCTTTCATCCCATGTTTATCTTCACGAACCGCAATACCTTGGCCAGAGAAAGAAGTTAAAGCATGACACCCGAATCGCCTTGAGAGACTGGTCTTCAAAAGCTCACTACCAACCTTCCATGGTGTCAGCATCTTCTATAATTCTCTGAACCATCTCTTAAATCCTTCCGAGCCCCACAACCACCTCTGTAATCTCTTAAGCAACATCTGGAATATCCTCAAACAGTCCAGCTGTAGGTATAAGTGAGGTCGAATTTCATACCCTTGTGTCTTTTAAAGTTGAACTAAAATTGATTGGCGGAACATCTAGAATTCGAAGTTTACAATTTTGTTTGAAGTTATAACGGTTCACTTATATTGGATCGGCTAAATTGAAATTTTCATTTATTTCTATTGCAGTGTAATGAACTTGTTGGCAGAAATCTATTCTCAGGAAGAGATGATTCCTAAGATGTCTGGAACAGTGACATCAAAAGGAAAACAGGAATTTGATCTAAATGAAATGGTTGGTCTTGATGACCTTGTTGAAGGAACAGTTGGATGTGAGAATCCTTACGAGTTATCAACATTGGCACCACGTTTGTGGCCATTTATGAGGCATAGTATAACATCAGTTCGCTATTCAGCTATTCGCACTTTGGTAAGATGTTCTTTTATGCGTTTGCCTTTAAGGTGTTGGGTGTCAATTGATTTAATCCATTTAGTCATTTGCTTACACTGGTGACAGATAGATCAAATCTTGTTGAAGCTAGCGTGAAAATCCTACTGATTCTTGTGTAGCTAGCATGGCCGGTTATGACTGTTGTTTTCGAGATAAATATCACTGCTATGTTGTTGTCTATCTGATTCTTTTTTGTCTTCATTCTTTTTCATCTGCATCCTTGAAGCTTCATAAATGCGTGATCTCATCGTTATGTAACTGAAGGTCTTACATGCAGGAACGGCTACTTGAAGCTGGATACAAAAGCATCATGTCAGAGTGCCCTTCTACCTCCCTTTGGTCTTCTTTTATTTTGGGCGATACACTACGGATTGTTTTCCAGAACTTGCTTCTGGAATCAAATGAGGAAATATTGCATTGTTCGGAGAGGGTTTGGAGGCTGCTTCTGCAGGTTGAAATGCAATAGAGTGAATTCAATGGAAACTCAGTTCTTCCTCTCTCTCTCTCTCTCTCTCTCTCTCTTATAATGCTTTGTATGGTTGGCTGATTTTGTTTTCTTTCTTGTTACTGCAATTCTTTTGCCTGCAATTGATATTAGTGTTCAGTGGAAGACTTGGAAGCTGCTGCAAAGTTATATTTTTCTTTATGGATAGAGCTGGCAACTACTCCATATGGTTCACCCCTGGATGCAACCAAAATGTTTTGGCCTGCAGCTCTTCCTCGTAAAAGTCATTTCAAAGCAGCAGCTAAGATGAGAGCCTTGAAGCTTGAGAGTGATTCTTGCTTAAATGCAGCCTCAGCTTCTTCAGAAGGTAGTATTCCAAAGGAGAGAATTGGAGATACTGCAACCAATCCTAACAAGATAATTGTCGGTGCTGATGTGGAAATTTCAGTGACACGTACACGAGTAGTTACTGCATCAGCCTTGGGAATTTTAGCTTCTAAGTTGCAGGAGGGTTCTATGCAATATGTAGTTGACTCATTGTGGAAAGCCCTTACGTCTCTATCTGCAGTTCAGCGGCAGGTGCTAGTTATTGCTTGCAATTTTTGTTCAATAGTTCCTCCCCTTTGACCTTTTTCCTCTTTCATTCCTCCATCTCCTCTCCAATCACACGTTGGATTAACTGCTTTTATCAGGTGGCTGCCATGGTTCTTATTTCTTGGTTCAAAGAGATCAAAAGCAGGGATCTTTGTGGAGTCAATGGTTTCCTCCCTGAGTTGTCCAACAGTTTTAAGAACTGTTTGCTGGATTTGTTAGGATGCTCTGATCCAGCATTCCCTACAAAAGATTCACTTCTTCCTTATGCTGAACTTTCAAGGACGTATAGCAAGATGCGCAATGAAGCTGGTCAACTGCTTCGTGCTGTTGAGTCATCTGCCATGCTGAATAATAAGAGGTCAACTACTAAAATGGATCCAGAAAGCTTGAGTGCCGATGATGCACTGAGTTTTGCATCAAGTTTTACATTGCCAAATGATACCATTGGTGTAGAATCTGCTGGACGGGACACTGTTGATGAAATAGAATCGCTGAGACAAAGGCTTTTAACGACTGCAGGCTATTTGAAATGTGTTCAGGTATGGTACATGCCAAAGGAACTTGTTTTATTTTAAATTTTTACCTTTTTGCATTCAGTTATCTGCTCTCATGAACCAGGTAAAACTAGCTTAATTGTGTCCATCTCTCCTTGATGCCTTTCCTTTCTCCCCTTCATAAATGACATTCTTTTCGTGGAATGCAAGTTGTGGCTTGTGCCTTACTGTTATTCATTGTTGAACACTGTTCTTTGATTTCTTTGTTGATTAGTAGGATTCGTCTTTTTTTAACTTCAATAATTTATCTATTATTTCGTATTTGTTAATTTGTTGCTAAATTTGCAGAGCAATTTGCATGTTACGGTTTCGTCTTTAGTTGCTGATGCGGTTATTTGGATGTCAGAGCTTCCTGCAAAGTTTAATCCAGTAATATTGCCTATTATGGCTTCCATTAAAAAAGAGCAGGTAGCTTTTTAAGACTATACTTTCTCAATATCACAGAATCATATGAACCTGCTAAACTTGCATTTTTTTTAAAAGGAGGAACTCCTGCAAAATAAGGCAGCTGAGGCCCTTGCAGAGCTTATTTCTTACTGTATTGCGCGAAAGCCTAGTCCCAATGACAAGGTAGTTAAGAATATTTGTAGTTTGGCATGCATGGATCCTTGTGAAACTCCACAAGCTGCAGCCTTGAGTTCTGTAGATTTTATTGAAGATCAAGATCTCATTTCCTTTGGGAGCAGTACCAGTAAGCAAAAGTCAAAGTTTCATACGCTAGCTTCTGGTGAGGACCGGTCAAGGGTGGAGGGTTATATTAGCAGACGAGGTTCTGAACTTGCCCTAAAGCATTTGTGCGAGAAGTTTGGTGCTTCATTGTTTGAGAAGATTCCAAAGCTGTGGGATTGTCTTACTGAAGTCCTTAAACCTGGTAGTCCTGTGGGGCTGGCCTCGTCAGATCCAAAGCATATCCCTCTAGTCATCGAACCCGTTAAGGATCCTCAGACCTTGATAAACAATATCCAGGTTCTTACCATCTTTTCATTTTCATGGTCTTTCTTGCGTTCAGAACCAAAGAAAATTCATCACTTGTAGCTACATCTATTCACACTAAAAATCAAAATTTTATTTTGGGATGCTATGTTTTATCATTTGTATTTTCAGAAGGTTGCCAGTAGCTTTTGCAACGTTCATTCCCAGGGTTCTCTTGATATCTTTAATTTGCATCATTGTGAAGAATCATGATTTTAGAGAATTTTTTATTGTATGGAAGCTTCAGTTTTAAAGGTCAATAGACGATTTTTAGACCATGTGTACAATTTACAAAACCTGCAAAGTCAAAATTTGATATGCATTGCTTGGTTTTTGAACTGATGGCTTTCCAAATTGGTATCCCAGTTATTTTGTGCAACCATACGCTATTTGATATTTAAATTGCCTTAATGATGAAAGATTTATATTTGGAGATAAATTTTGGGTTGTGGCGTTGCTGTCTCAGTGATTGTTTTTTTTTTTTTTTTCCTTTTCATATCGTCGGTTTCCCCTTAGAGTGTGACTATCACTAGCTTATAATCTTTCATGGGCTTTGATAAGTTTACCGCGATGCATTAGTTCTTTGGGCTTCTCTTTGAGTTTATTGAAGCAGTGATATGTGGACCATGTGAATTTGTTATATTACTTTATTTGATAACCCTTTCACTGCTTGAACTTGAATGTATTCGTGCCATTTTATTTACTTTATATAATAAATACATAATTAGCTACTATTGATTGGAACTGTAACAACTTAAATTGAGTAGAGTTTAGTCCAGAGAAATCTTTCTTGTCGGTCATCAATGGATGTTGAAGACTTGTTTTGACTTCTGAGGTGTGCTCTAGCACATGATGTTTGCTTCAGACTCTCTGTCGTAGACATGTTCAGCCATAATAACTACGCTCCCTAATAACTATGGTGAAATTTTGTATTTACTATTTTCATAATTAAGTGAATACTCCAGGTTTCCATCCCTACTCAGCTTCAAAATGTTGCAGTTTTGTTTCCCTTTGATGAAAGCAAATCGAAAAAGTTGTGCACTACTTGCTTATTCCCTTTTTCTCTTTAGTTTCAACAATACTTTCCTCACCAAATCATGTTGGATCATGGCCCAAAGAAAAGGTTACTCTCATACTCCCCTGTGTCCCACGAATGCTGATTGATCATTGTCTATGTGAGAAGATAGCTGAGCCATAAAGCGGGCAAACGAGCTTATATAGTGTTTAGCTTATTAATCTTCCCCCAGTGGTAACTACTACTGTCAAATTTACAATGAATTTGATCAAATTTAAAGTTTTGTGCATGTAGTGACAAATTCAACAATCTATACACTCGTCTGTTACGTTTGTGACAATTTTCTTAAAAAGTAGGATATGTATGTGATGACTGTGATCTGTAACTTGAAATGGATAATCAACGAAGGACCCTAATCCTCTGGCTCTTTGATGCTTGCTTAATTATTCCTGACGTTTCCTTGTTTCCCGTCTTTTAAATTTTTTATTTGCAGGTTATACGTTCTATTGCACCTATGCTGCACGAGACATTGAGGCCAAAACTGCTCACGCTTCTCCCTTGCATTTTCAAGTGTATTAGCCATTCCCATGTTGCTGTTAGGCTGGCTGCTTCTAGATGTATCACGTCGATGGCCAAGTCAATGACAATCAATGTGATGGCTGCTGTGATTGAAAATGTCATTCCTATGTTAGGTGATATGTCCTCTATATATACCAGACAAGGAGCTGGCATGCTCGTCAGTCTGCTTGTTCAGGGCTTGGGTGTGGAGCTGGTCCCTTATGCTCCTTTGTTAGTGGTTCCACTTTTGAGGTGTATGAGTGATTGTGATCATTTAGTCCGACAAAGTGTGACACATAGTTTTGCCGCCCTTGTACCTCTTCTTCCATTAGCGAGGGGCTTATCTCCACCTGCAGAAATGAGTGAAGGTTTATCTAAAAGTAAAGAAGATGCACAGTTTCTGGAGCAACTAGTTGACAACTCCCATATTGATGATTACAAGCTCTCCACTGAGTTAAAAGTGACTCTAAGAAGGTAGTTTTTGTATTTTCCTTCAAGTTCAGGAAGTCATGGTTTGTGTTTTTACCACATAAGAATCCATTTCTACACTAAATCAGCTTACGGAATGGTTTCATTGTTTTGGATTATAAGCCCAGTTTTATTGATAGCAGACTGTCTTAGTACTCCCTCCGTCCCAAAATTTGAGTCCATTTTCACTTTTTCGATTCTCTTTTCAATTGTCAATATCTTTCAATTTATAATATTTTTTAAGATTTTCAAAAGATTTGTTTAATAAAATTAATTGAGATCTATCAAATAAGATCCATATTGCATATATAAAGTCTTATATATTACAAGATATAAACCTTTTTTTCGTCAAGTTAGAATAGTAACATGGAATTATTGGGACGGAGGGAGTGGTATTTTAATAAAAAACCAAAAATCTGTCTACAATATGATTCAATCTGAAACTTAACCCTCACTATCATAACACAATGTTGCATGTATAAACGATTTGAAATTTCAGATATGGCGCTTCTTATTTCGGCGCTAATCTTATCCAATTGTCCTTATTTGTACTTCGTAGTAATTGTACCTGGTGTAATCATTTTGCCGTATATGCTCTGACTAAATGTTGTAGTTCTGCTTTCAGTGCTTTGTTCATCCCTGTATTCCTATTCTCTACCCTGTTTGTGTTTAAATTTCTCTCACTATCTAAATCCAACATAGTACGAGTTCTGTTGGTTTTTTTTTTTTGAACGCCAAAAGGTGGGAAGGGGCTGTGAAATATCCGGTTGAGCCATAGCTACTGTCCTAATAAGACAGGCCGTCACCACAGCACCACCTAGGTGAGTAGTTGGCCAAAGGCCCTCCATGCAAATCCACACAAGTCCCAGCAATGGCATGGGAGGGATTTGAACCTAGGTGACGAGTTCTGTTGGTTGAGAACACGTTTGTGTGCAGTTAACATTTTGATGAAATAAAGGTATATTCTTAGACTTGCAAGACCTCAGAACCAGACAAGTTATGTTAGATAGGATATGCAGAATTTTATCCTCATATAAGTGCTCGTGTGTGTCTATGCTTGTATTGTCTAAATTGTTAGTAAAAGTGTGTGAGAAGTGAGAACAGTTATTTATTGAATATCATTAACAATCTATAATTATGGAAATTTTATATCCAACCCAAACGAGTGGGGAGGACCCTCATGTTATAAGCTGATGTCTCATTCCGTACCCAATGTTACTATTCTCTAACAACCTCCCTCACGCATGGGTCTGTCTTCATGCAGCCCTTTTTTTGGGTATGTCATCATGGAATGTGGGCTATTTCAATTTTAATTTTGGATGGAATGAGCTCACTCTGATACCATGTAAAATTTTTATATCCACCCGTAATCAATTGGCAATGGGTGGAGAGGTCCCTCATGTTATAAGTGTAGTGGGTCGGCCGACAACCCATGCCTAGTCTGTGCAAACGGGCCAACTCGATGAAGAGGCCTGACGATCCAGCTGCTGAGCCCAAATGGCCGATGGGATGGGCCGTTTGGCCCGTACTACTGCGGGCCAGGCGAAGTGTTGGGTCAGGGCATGGTGGACTGGATACGAAATGATGCAGGGCTATGTTTTCGGGCCACGTGGCACGGGTCCACTGCCTATGTGGCGCTCGGCAATTGTCATGCATGACGTCTAGTGATTATTGATGTTGTCGCGTGAGGCACGAGCTGACTTGGAGGCTAAGGCAAGTCTTTTCCTATATAAAAAATACAGTTCTTAACCCTAGAGAGGTATGGCCCGGCTATTCACTCAGAGCTTAGTATTTTCCTCTCTTCCATTTGAGACTTTGCTGTCGGAGTGCCTTCTGGCCATCACCGGCCGGCTAGGCACTACCGTGGTTCTGTCTTGCAGATCTAGGTGAGGGAACTGCTGGTCCACATTCTAGAGGTCCAAATAAACACTACCCCATAATTGGCGACTCTATTGGGGATTCCCTCGGTTGTTTAATCTCTCTCTCATCTTCTTACCATCAGTTTGTCTTTCGACAAGTGCCGTCTGTTCTTCATCTCTTGAAAGACAGTGAAAGGAATTTCAAGTGGACCGAGGAGTGCGTCTGAACACTCCAACAACTAAAGGAGTACCCTCAACACCACCTCTCTTAGTCTCTCCTAAGGAACAAGAAGGCCTGTTCATCTACCTAGCCGTCTCCTCTCATGCGGTTAGTTCGGTGTTGTCCGACAAGAGGGCTGGGAACATCAGCTTGCTGTCTGCTATTCAAGCAAGACATTACTAGACGTCGGGACGAACTATCTACCCCGGAAAAGCTTGCTTTGGCCCTTGTCTCGGCCTCACGGAAGCTAGCACCATATTTCCGGGCTCATACGATAGTTGTCTTGACCGAGTTTCCCCTCATATCCCTTGGTTGGAAAGCTGATCTCTGCAACCGAATCTCACAGTGGGTCAATTTTGAAAACCGGTATCATCCCCCAGGCAACCATTAGCCTAAGTCTTAGCAGACTTTACTGTCGAGTTCACGTCCAAGGGGCCAACAAAAGAAGGCTCACAATTGACCGTCATCGCCACTGAACAAGAAGAATCGACCACAGCATGGAAATTGTTCAAAGGAAGCTGATGTTGATGGACCCTCCAATAGTAGGGGATCCGGCGACAAAGTGGGGTGCTTGTCTCCCCATGTCGAGCACGCCATGAACACACACCGGCTGGTCTAAGACTGGTCGAACAATAGGGGCTGAGGAACTGGTTTATTGTAAACCAACTAACATGGGATTACGAAGCCCGTAATGAGCGGATGATCAACTATGCCGGCACAACAAAGAAATTGGTCACTATGATTAAAGGGATCTGGACCGAACAGGTTGGTCGGGAGAGGAATGCACAATGGCACATGCCAACGCCTTGACTAGACTTGCCTCGGCAACGGACTCTTGTAACTTGCGCTACATCTCATTTGGCGCCTTAGACAGACCAAGCACAGAAACAAATCAAATCGAGATTCTATCGATCAGGGACTGAGCTGGAAGGACCCCATCCTCGCTTATCTCAAATAAGACCGAATCGTGCATAGGGCCCGCATAATTCTGGGTGTCAATGGCGGATTTCTTTACTGAAGGTCATTCTCCGGGCTGTACTTGCATTGAATCCATCCTTCTGAAGGGGATGGTATTTTGCTTGAAACCCAGCAGCTGGGGATCCCACTCTGGCGGGAGTTCCTTGGCATGCCGGGCTTTCACTCATGGGTACTGGTGGCCGACAATGAGGCCAGGCTGTCACTCATGGGTACTGGTTGCCGACAATGAGGCGAGACACAGACAAGTGTGTGAAAGCTTGTGACAGCTGCCAATGCCATTCCCCGATCATCCATCAACTGCCAATGCCATGCCGACGGCCCATACCCAGTCCGTGCAAAACGGGCCCATCCGGCGAAGAGGCCTGATGATAGAGCAAATGAGCCCAAATGGTCGGTGAGCCTTTCTGCCTGGACTAATGCGGGTCAAGTGAAGTGTTGGGTTACAGCATGGCGGACTGGATACGAAATGATACAGTGCTACGTCGGAGCCAGGTGGCATGGCTTGACCATGTGGCACCTGCCTACGTGGCGCTTGGCAATCGTCATGCATGACGTCAAACAGTGTGGCTGTTATTCATAGTGTCAAGGGAGGCATGAGCTCAGCTTGAGCTGACTCGGAGGCTAAGACAAGTCTTTTCCTCTATAGTACAGGTGTAAACTGTAGAGAGGTACGCACTAAAACCTTAGTACTTTCCTCTCCTCCAGTTGAGAGTTAGCCGTCCGAGCGCGTTCGACCATCAACGAGCGGCTTGGCACTGGCAGAGGTCCAGTAGGAGTAGATCGGGATAAACGCCACCCCACATAAAGTGATCTCCCTTTCCATACCCAAGCAATGTGGGACTATTCACTTACAATTATCTCACTCGCTCAGTTCATTTTCTTTATTTGTGATGACATGTGGCAGGTGTTAGTCTCAAGTATACTGAGGCAGTAAATTTTTCATTCTGTTCAAGTTTATTACTTCGTGAAAAATGGAAAACTGCATTCCAGTTTGGTCTCCATGCATTGGGGTAGATTGAAAGTTGAATTTTCTTGTCTGTTGCTTCCAGGTACCAACAGGAAGGTATAAATTGGTTGGCTTTTTTGAAACGTTTTAACCTTCATGGAATTTTATGCGATGATATGGGCCTTGGTAAAACACTTCAAGCTTCAGCAATTCTGGCATCAGACATAGTAGAGCACCGTGCCGCAAATGATGGAAGGGATCCTCGGTCATCACTTATTATTTGTCCATCAACACTAGTTGGTCATTGGGTTTATGAGATAGAGAAGTTCATCGATGCCTCTGTAATAACAACGCTTCGATATGTTGGTTCTGCTCAAGATCGTCTTTTACTTCGAAGTCAATTTGACGGAAAGAATGTTATTATTACTTCTTATGACGTAGTCCGCAAAGATGCTGATTACCTTGAACAGCTTTTCTGGAACTATTGTATTTTAGATGAGGGTCATATCATCAAGAACCATAAGTCTAAAATCACCTGTGCTGTGAAACAGTTGAAGGCCCAACACCGCCTCATTTTGAGTGGAACTCCGATTCAGGTTTTTCCTGTTAAAATCTGGACACAGAGCATTACAAATGTGTTTCAAGGTTGTCTGATGAATGATTTTCATCTTGTTGCAGAATAATGTCTTGGATCTGTGGTCCCTGTTTGACTTTCTAATGCCAGGATTTCTTGGAACTGAGAGACAGGCATGTATTTTCCAGCTGAGTTAAAACTTTTCTAGCTTTCCTGGCATCAAATTGCTGTTGCAGTTCAAGTTGGTAGCTGGTCTTATTTCATTCTCTGTCTGTTGGATAATATTATATATGTAGACAGTGCATGTCACTAGGAGATATGTTGATATAAAAAGTGAAGCGTGTAAATAAGACAAGTAGCTGACCACCAGGCAGGAAAGTTGGCCCCGAACGTAGATAATGAGAAATTTCACCTCCACTAGTGAAAGCCGACTGGCATCATGGTGATATGAAATGGAACTGTAAGTGTGCATTGAATCATCTGTCCTGTGTAATGGTTTTCCAAACTTAAAAACACATCCAAGTAAATTAGCATGATAATAAGTATGTCATTAGCTGAGACAATGCTTTTCAACAGGTATCATTCGTTGTTGAGAAATAGGTTTATCTGCACCACATTGTCTGCCAATTGATCCTGCATATTGGTTATTGCATTTTCATGACGGATATTTGTCATCTTTGTCTCGGCATAGATAGATATGGGAAACGAATCAGCTTTTTCTCTCGTAATTTGGCATTTTTGGAGTTATATGTAGATTTTTGTAGAAACTGTGGTTTATATCAGTTATGTACTATGTGGAGGTCTGGTATATAATGTTTGTTTATTTAGGGGAATTTTCACTCGGACCCTTGTTCTTCGTATGAAATCACTTACGCCCCTCTAGTATAATCTTTGACATATCCACCCCTCGAGTTCATGAGTAATCTGAAAATGCTTAAACACAAATATCTAGAATACCATTGTCTGCACCGTCTCTCTCTCTCGCTCTGTCTCTCTGTCTGTCTCTGTCTCTGTCTCTCTCTCTCTCTCAGCTTCAAATTCAGCATACATAGCGTCACTAAATAGGTAACAGACCATCAATAAACCATTTGCAGCCATGTAATGAGCAAAGATATCACAGTTAATCAAACCAAAAGAGTAGTTCATTACATGTTCTTAAAATCTACTCAAGCCCAATGGGTCACCAAGTATTAGGGAAGGGGGATAAACGCAGCAGTTGCAGAAACAGGCCAAACAGAATCACAGAGGGAAAAGGGAATAAAAATCAGAGCAGGGTTCAGCAGTTGCAGAATCTGCAACAAAGGGATACGGGAAAGAGGCAAGATGCAGGAAATAAAAAGAGAGACGAAAAAGCAGCCAAGGAGATCTGCGGAGAGATGGTGCAGCACCAGCAGAGAACAGAAATGCTTCTTCCATGATTGTTGTTCACTTGTTCCCCATTTTGCTTGTCCCCATTCGTCTTCCAAGGTTGTTGTTGTCCATAGCCTTGACGACCCTCAAGTTTGGGACATTGTGTCTTCCAATGACCATCTTGATTTTGGACAACTGGTAACTTAACAGCGAAGAAGTGGGTTGCTTTGTACGTGGATTTGATCACTGGTAGGTGCTGGTAATACTGTCTGACTAGCTAAAGGAAGTGGCCCCTTCCCTGGTACAGGTGTAGGATGAATTTCCTCGGCCAATAACTCATTCACAACTGTGTCTGAGTTAAATGAAGAATAGTACCACGAATTCCCTCAAAATCATCCCTAAGAGCCACAGAAATGTATTAACCATCTTATCTTGTTCGAAAATAAAGATGTAAGGTGTCTAGATGTTCCAGTCTGCGTAGATTGACTGAACGCAGAAAACCTTCCACTGGCAGGCAATCGTGTTTTTCACAGGACCGATTGACAGAACGTCCCGCTACCGACCCTTGAAAAAGCAGCTTTCGAGGTCTCGTCGCTTCGGTGAATCACTTGAACCCTGATAAACTAAGTTTTTTGGTTCTGTGAATGTCACCTGATCCCACAAACTAGTCATAACTGAATAAATCTTTTTATACTTTTTTCTCTTTCAAAATTGCTCTAATCTCATTCTCTAATTGTTATTGCTTAGCAAAGTTAGATGGAACATAAAATCTAGATAGGTAATCTCAAATTTCCTTCGCTGTGGTGAACTTAGCACAGTGAACGCCAATCGACTCATCCACAGAATTGTTTGTATAAGTGATAATCCTAGCATTATTAACTTGCCAAGTGTTAAAGTAACTCAGCATGTTTTTCAGCCTTGCATTCCGTAGGCATTTTTCCATTTCTGGTAACGTAATCACACATTACACAGAATAAAATTCCTCATAACATAGGTCCAATAATTGTAGTTATCACCCACCAACTTCACACTAATAGCTTTGGCGAGAATCTGAATTTCCACTGGCCATTATTCAAATAACAGCAAAACCAAATTGGATAAGAAGAAAGAAAGATGAATCCTTTACCCAAATCAATAATCGAGTTAATTGGGTGAGGAAACTGAGTCGGGCACCTGTTCTTATCTATTCTGATGTGAAACTGAATCCGTTATCTAATCTGATATGATCTGGTAGAAGACCAAATCACAACTGTGAGGGCATACATGTCGAAGAGGATGGGAGGAGAAGAGTAACAGACTAATCAACGAGAAGAAATCAGTTTTCCAGCAACATCAGAGACTGGCTTCGGCAACCATGGATGCAAGCCACATCCTGCTCTTATACCATGAAAGCCATTGAGAGAAAACGTAATAAATCTATTGTGTAATAACGTGAGAATGTAATACAAGAGATCAAAGCCCTAACAAAGAAGTAAAGACTAAACTACCCCTATTATAAAGGAAACACAAAATACATATGGTCACACCACTAACATGCAAGGTTGTATTGTATACAACAAATTTTTGTGTGTGATTTTCCACCATCAAAAGCTATATATGTGCAGGATTTATTTGTCAGATTGAGTTATATGACACGTTTGTGGAAGCCTATATGCGAGAGCATAAATACATAAGAAATGGGTTATGGATAGATACATGTGTATTTAGTAATATAAACATATATGTTGATGAACAATTATGTGGGATTATGAATCCCTTATAAACAGATACAGTATTATGGAAAAGGAGAGTTACTGTGTAAAGAGGTATCTGCAGTGTCTGTCTCCTCATTCCTTTTGTTTGAGTTTATTTTCCTGCCATGTTATGAGCCTAAAGACAATTCATTGAGCAATTTTGCAGTTCCAATCCACTTATGGAAAACCGCTGCTGGCAGCAAGGGATGCCAAGTGTTCAGCCAAGGATGCTGAAGCCGGGGCACTTGCCATGGAAGCGTTACATAAGCAGGTCCCTTTTCTTTTACCTTTTTCTTATTCCTTAAAAGAAGAGAACTTTGAAGTACCCAATGCATGCTTCCACTTCTGGCTGAAAAATGTTCTTCCATTAGGTCATGCCTTTTCTCCTCCGACGAACAAAAGAGGAGGTCTTGTCTGATCTGCCCGAGAAAATTATTCAGGACAGATATTGTGACTTGACTCCTGTTCAAATTAAACTTTATGATTATTTTTTTGGTTCCTTGAGACAAGAAATTTCGAGCATGGCGAACCTAAAGGAGATGGATAGAGGAGAAGGAAGTGCTTCATCTGGTTCAACTCATATTTTTCAGGTAGTAAGATAACTTTTCTCTGTAGTTCATCTGACCTGTAGTGGCTGATGTATGTCCCTTGTTTATTATGTTTCAGGCACTTCCATACGTGATGAAGATTTGTAGTCATCCATTGCTTGTCCTTGGTGAAAAGATTCCAGATTCACTGTCTTGCCTTTTGTCGGAACTTTTCCCTGCCAATGCTGACATTATTTCAGAACTTCATAAACTCCACCACTCTCCAAAATTAGTTGCTCTTCAGGAGATTCTTGAAGAGTGTGGAATAGGTGTCGTGGCCTCAAGTTCTGAAGGCTCCGTAAACGTTGGCCAGCACAGAGTGTTGATATTTGCCCAGAATAAAGTAATCGTTCTTTTATATTTGAAAATCTTCTTTTTGAGCGAATTTGTTCTCTTTCCTGTGATCGGTTGTGTAACTATGACATTGCATGCAGGCGTTTCTTGACATAATTGAAAGGGACCTCTTTCACGCCCATATGAAGAGGTGAGTCTTCGGTTGCTTTATTGTAAGTGCAGATGTTTTCAAAGTGATATTTAGATAAAAGAAATTGCAAAAGAAACTTACTATGCGTCTTCTCTTCACACTGTTATCTGATAGTGATGCAGCTAATATTTCGAGAGTTCGGTAACTTGATTATTATTGATTCTGGTATTCACATTGTAATAACAATCTTGCGATTATCTATGAAGCGTCAACACTCCAAGAGGCCGGCGTGTCCCTATGCCCGCTACTAGGACGCGTGAGGGACACGGCAAAAAAGCATGGGACATGCCATGTGGTGTGTCCATTAAATTTGATTAATTATTTTAGGTTGACATGGCAGGGACATGTATAGGGACAGGGCTAGGGTTAATTATGCAATTTTTTTGGGGTAAATTTGTATAATTCAAATATTTTGGGTCAAAGGTGTAATATGATGCTTATATGTGTATATATATATGTACAACAAGGATCCAATGAGGGCTCCCTCACTTTGCTAGGGTGAGGGACTTTCATTTCCGGATTGAATTTCAACGATCCGAACTGTTAGATGTGTTTAAAACATGTTTTTAAGGTTTACCTCAAGGATTCGTTAAAAGAAAATACTCGGAAGGGCTTGATCCGATCAATTTTTGATAAAAAGTTATATATAACGTTTTTATCAAAAATTGATCGGATCAAGCCC
>JAXBDA010002200.1:0-34142 GCA_036023075.1 Gaultheria prostrata | reverse complement strand
TTATTGGCACGTTGGAGGCATTTAACCTAAAACCTATTGGTGTTGGGTAGGGTATCCTTGAGAATTTACGACGCAAGCTTGGGTCGCTTAGAGGGCCAATGCGGGACAAGTTTAATGCTTTACCGCCACGTGGAGGGGACAAATGGACAGACCATTTGGATGAAATAAGGTCGGGTAAAAATATGAGGCTGAAATAAACTCGGTTAGAGAGACGAGGCTACCCAAGACCTTATTCTGATACCATAGTAGAATACTGAGGGCATCCAACCTAAAATCATTGGCATATGTGGGTTAACCTTTAGACTATATTACCTGAGCTTGGGACGATTAGAAAAGAAATGTGGGACTGTTCAAACACTTTTCTTGGTTTCTTCCTTGTGTGAGAATGGAGTTCTAAGATGGAATCTTCATAACGTGATACCAACTCATGTTTTCTAAGCATAGTGCAAATTAGAAAAGTTTTAAATTTTTTGAAGGGGGTCGTTATCCACTGAAGATAGCCTTGTGCCTGGTAGGTTATTATAGTTTTTGTTGTTTGCGGGACCATAATTCCAAAATGGCCCGTGTGTCTTATGCGGTCCTCACATAATAGAATAGACAGATTGGGTAAGAGATAGACATATCCTAAATGACATTCCTATGGATGTTTTATGCTCTATATAGACTGATGTTAATGCCCTCAAAGGTCCCTAGCCTTAATGCAATTGTAAGGCCCTTACATGTTACGGTTTATTTGTTTAATTAGTTGTCACGTTTGCAATGAATGCTTTTTTAGATGTAATTTTGGGCCATGAAATGGAGAGAGGTTCGCGTGGTTCTATGCATATGCTTTTTCAGATGATGTTTGAATTTTGATTTGAGAGGTGTAGTTGCTATCCAAGGGCCTTACAGTTTGAGTGTTCCTTTAGCTTCTTTAGGCCTTTGGGGCTCCTGCGGTGCTTGTATTCTATTAGGTAGTGTAGTGATGGAGTACGAATTTGGTTTACAATTTTAATTTTTTGGGTACTTAAGTTTGCATAGGATTTTGTTTCTTAATTTGATTTACATAGGGAACATGCCTATGTGTATTTGCTTTGCTTTTACTTTACTTGCAAATGCTCATGCCTAAAGGCTCATTCGAATGTAATCAGTTCGCAGATTAAATCAACTACCTTGCTCTAGACTGCTCCCAACAAACTTAGGCTGAGTTTCCCAAAATAAGTCACGGTTCTAAAAGTCGCTTTTAAATTTTTTCTTTTATTCAATTTTTTTTTGCGTTTGTTAGTTTTGTGCTTATTGGTTCGTCTCGATTGGAGTAATCAGAAAAGTGAAAAAAATTATGACTTTTACCCAATTTTTTTTGGGAAAGGACCAACTTTTTAGCACTCATTTCCAAAAAGAATTGGGTAACAGATATATGTTTACTTTTCCGATTCCTCTCCTCGAGAAGCAACAAAAGTTTTTCGCGAAACTGACAAACGCGATTTTTTTTTGAATAAAGACATTAAAATTGAGTTTTAACACTGTGACTTATTTTGAGAAACTCAGCCTAAATCACCCTTTTAAGTTAAGTCGTTTCCATACCTATTAGTGAAATTGAATAAAACTAGAGAGTTTTACAATACCAATATTTTCATTCCAATTTATGTATTTGAAGTTAATCAACTGTTTATTATCCAAGAAAATCAACACTTTTCATCAACTAGTAAGACTGTTACTCTTGGAGAAAGGCCCAATTCCCTGATAAATTGGAAAACGGAACCCTTTCTCTTTCGTACGAGTCTATACCACCATTCGAAATTTTGAAAGATCTCTACAAAATCCTCGGCGGAAAATTCTTTTATTTCTAGAAGAGCCCTGTGAGAAAGAACGTCCATTACTGTTCTTTTTAGTCACCCGACAGTATCAATGCCTTGATGCAGGAGTAAGACTGTTACTCTTGGAGAAAGGCCCAATTCGGTGATAAATTGGAAAACGGAAGTCTTGCTTTTGCGTACAAGTCTATACCACCATTCAACTTTTTGAAAAATTTCTACAAAATCCTCATCAGAAAAATCTTCTTAGTTAAGTCGTTTCCATACCTATTAGTGAAATTGAATAAAACTAGAGAGTTTTACAATACCAATTTTTTCATTTATGTATTTGAAGTTAATCAACTACTTATTATTCAAGAAAATCAACACATTTCATCTTTCTGAATAGAAGAAACTAAAGATATAAATTCAACATATATTCGTAGCCTATGTAGCACCGACACTTCCAGAGCTCGCTGTGTCCCTGTATGGGACACTCGGGTGATACTTGGGGACACGTATTGGACACGCTATGTGGCGTGTCCCTTAAATTAAATTATTTTTTTGAGGGGGACACTTGGGGGACACGGCATGGACATGCTTGTCCCATATATACACTCTCTAACTCTAACGATCTCTTTCTCCCTCCCTCTCTCTCGATGTATACACATACATATACATGTATATATGTATGTTCTTGGATATATTCTTCTATTCAATGTATATATCTCAGTAATTGTGTGTATATCTTACATGTATATATGTGCGTATATACCAGTACATAACAATTTAAATATTTTACATATCAAAAGTATAGAGTATACAAGTTTATGTATATAAACTGTTAGCGCGCGCACACACACACACAAATATATATAATATTTTTATATATTTTATTAATGATTTGTATATTTATGTAAGGGTGAGCACGGGTCAGGTTCGTCGGGTTTTGGTCGGGTTAAGAAAAATGGCACCCGAAACCGAACTGAACTAGCCTATAAACCGATTGGTTCGGGTACGTCGGGTTTCGGTTTGGGTCGGTCGGAGCCCTAATTTCCAGATCTCCAGTAAGAGAGAGAGAGAGAGAGAGCACCGCGTACACAAATTCATCACTAAATCACAAATCATACCAGACATCAAAGACTTTGCCATAAACTAGAACAGATCTGTATAAATTATAAATGGTCGTACATACAAACTCAAAAGTGGTGATGGACTTTTCAGCTATGGAGTTCTGCCACTGGCGTCTTTGTTCAGCTATGGAGTTTTGCCACCGTCGTCGATTGAGCCATCTTCGTCGTCGTCGTAGCCCACCCCCAGATCTGTCGCTGCTGCCGCCGTGGTCGGTCGTGATCTGAGAGATAGGCGAGGGGAAGAGGAGGGAGATAAGAGGAGAAAGAGGAGAGGAGATCGATCTGACTTCTTTAGAGAGAGAGAGAGCGCTTGAGATATGAGATATCAGATATGGGAGAGGAAAAGGTTTGGGTAAAGTAGGTTTGTAGTTCAGTACTACTCGTAATGTGTTGTATATATATAATCGGGTCGGGTTCATCTGAAATCCAATTCCTAGACCTGAAACCCGACCCGATATCATCGGGTTATCATTATTTCAACCCGAACACCATAGGACCCTATGGTGTCTCAAAACTGACCCTAACCCCTTCGGATTGGATCGGGTTGGGTCGGGTTGTGCTCACCCCTATATTTATGTGTCCCCCGCCATATCTGTGTCCATTTTTTTAGAATTCTCGTGCCCGTATCCGTATCTGTGTCTGTGCTTCATAGTTCGTAGCTTTGCAAATACTTTAAGCGCCCGCCTTGGGCAACAACCGATGATGAGGAATGATCTCGTAAGCTGCGGTTGGAAGTTGTAAACCTTATGAACTAATTGAACCCTTTGGACCTTAACCGATACTCATATCCAGACTATCCAGTCAAGCTCTTGGCCTTCATCACGTGTCTAAACTCAGTATCAACTATCAACACTCACCGCCACTTGCATCTAGTGCCCGGCTAATTGATCAGCACTCCGGAAAATCAACCTCTCCATGGGATCCATTATCCGGATGGCACAAGTCATAACCCGGCCGGCATATCGATATGCTGGGAATTCTGGAACTTTCTGCAAGAGTTTGGATCGGACATGGAGTCTCCAATCCAGTCATCTCCACATGGTGTACAAGCCCAAGACTCTTTGAGATGACGATGAGGGATGATTATCTTGAATTTATCTCGGATTTGATTAATTCTCATCAATCATCTCTTAAGCCCTATAAATACAACCCTACAACCTAATTCGATACGACAATTACCTCATCCCGCAATCAAACACTCGTACACAAGCTCCCCCTCTGCAAAAGCCCTCTAATCCCATAACCTGAAACCTCTCCAATACAAAAACCCCTTTAGTTCTTAGGGTTACATCTTCAATCCACATAAAGCTTCAAGATCTGAGCCTTGATTCCATAACCAAACCACCGAGGGTTGAAGGTGGGATGCCAACCAAGCCTCCGGGCTAATCAATTCCAGTCGTAGCTCTCTTTCTCACTTCACATTTTCGTAGTTTCTGGTGTAAGAAGGAATGCTGGCGGCCGGAACATAAAACCCCACTCCATTGGTTGACCGGCATATCGGTTGCCAGGCCGGCAGACCGATCTGCATGGGGGACATCACTGTATTATTATGTATTTTTTAAACCGTTTTTAGCTTGCTCCTTTGTCTTTATCCGTGCACGTTTAATTTCCTGTCATCACCCATATCTGTTAATGGCTAATTAACTAGAGTTATTTGCGAATCAAACTAAATAATAGAAAAGCCCATGTCAAGTAAAGTAGAGGCCTACCTTTGTGGTTGGGCGAGGAGGGGTGCCTAACACCTTCCTTCTTCGTACCTTGGCTCCGAATCCAAACAGAATCTCTGTCCAGTTTCTTGGTTCCTAAAAAAAAGTGGTGAAGTACTGCACAATGGGTACAATCGATAAAAATCATGCCGCAATGGATGCAAAGAGCAAACACCAATCGATATCATGACTCGGCAAGCCAATTGTATTGCCCATAGAGCGGGCCAGCGCCAATACGCTCGCGCGGGGTCCTGTGGTGGTTACAAGCTTGCATCTAGCAAAGGAATTCCATGTGCCAAACTATCCATTACTTTTCTTGTGCCATTGAATTTGCAAAACGATTAAGAACATTGCATCACAAAATACTCCCGTTAAATAACCTCGTAAAACGACTGAACTTATTTAGTGTATTAGTTATTAATGGAAAAGAAAAAAATAAGAACAAAGAGATCAATTATAATTGCAAAGCAAGAAAACAGGGGACAATTCAAACCGATCATATCCACGAATGGTTACCCAATACAAAGCCAAGAACAGAAGAGGTGCAATGCAGATGCATTGCTTCAAAGTGTGGCACTCAAATCTGTTGCAATCAGGGCTCTATTTTATTTTATTTTCTTCTCTTTCTATTCTTGTTCTTCCATTCCATCTAATTCTTAGTTCTTTACAATTTACAAAACCAAATCTTACAAATTTTGTTGTTCTCTTAAGCCATAACCGAAAAGCCCATTTACATGCTACGAGTTATTGTAAGATAATTACTATGAGTTCAAGGGTTGTGCTTTATGATTTGTGTATCGTAGCTTTTACAGTTTTGGGATACTAACTGTAAAAATATGATGATTTTCTTCCATTTTTATCTTTAGTATCTGTTGATCTAGATATATCTAATTGCCATTGTTGAATAATGTGGTTTGTTGCTCCGTCATTGTACCAGTTGATAAGGATCCAAGCAAGGAATTCACATGTTGGTTGGACTCGCCAGAAAGTATGAGCTATTTTACAATCCTTTATTTCTTACTCGGTTCTTTTGTTTTACTTCTATCAGTGAGATGCAGCAACCAGTAGAGATGTGATTGTTTGAAATTGGTTTATGAGCTTTAAACCTTGGACTAAAATTTTGAGAGTGTGGTTATTTAAATAAATTGGTCACATACTTGTAAGAAATGCAAGTATGACCATGACCACATGTTGAAATGTTTGACATATCAACTAAACATCTTGTAAGTTAATGTCAAGCTCCTTTCGTTGATGTTGCAATCATAACTATGAATCAATATTTGTCAAGTGTGTCACTTAATGGTGCATTGATTACAAACACTCTATTGCAATGGATGTCGATGTGTTCTTATTGTTTCTTTGAAAATAATCGAGATGTAATTGGCAAATAATTAAGCAGACCGGCTAATAATTTGACCTGAAGGGCAACATACGTGTTTATTCAGTTTTTTCTATGAGTAGAAAAATTGAGAAAGCAACAAAACTGAAATAGCACATCTGGTCATTTTTGTTCGGGAGTATCTTATGTGAATAGTAAGTAAAATGTTTTACTTATATCACAAGTGCTGGACTTTGTTGCACTAGTACAAATATGTGAAGTGATGATTTTCAGTTAGAACTTTGGCAATATGCACAAGTGTACGTCCGATGCTTGTATCTTTCGTTGTGAGATATAGGCAAGGCAGTACACATTTGTGATTTGTATTTATTCTTATATTATTGTGTCATAAGGCTGGTTAGTGGGCCTATAATGTGAGTGGGAGAACAAGTGGAGCAAGAAATGGAGGTTATGAGGAAGACATGGTATTGGGCCCTTTAGGTCCCAAAGGAGGGGTTAATGGAATCGTTTGAAGAAAAATAGTGGATGCTGTTTGGAGACCCAAGGAATGAAGCTTTCTGGAATAATATTCTTTTGCATCTGAAAACAAAGGAAGCTGCATTAATATATTCCGAAAAGCTCTTACCTGCATTAAGTTTGTCCTGCATTAAGTTTGTCCTTGCATCTGAAAACAAGGGCCCTTTTCACGTTGCTAATTTGATGCAAAGGGGGGAGCAAGCAATGTGATGCCAAGGGGGGCCAGTACGGATTTTGGCTCGAAGAACAGAAGCAAGGTCTTGTGATGATAGCAGGGGGAGACCTACCATGATTCCTGATTCGTACTGTGGTATGATTGTGGAGAAAGTAGAACTTAGATATTTTGTTGGATTTCCTCTAACTGATGGCAAGAAAGAGGCCTTTGTGAAGCTAGCATAGAGAATTGAACCAGGAAAGAAGTCTTGGAGTGATTGGTTAGGATGATTTTTCGTACTCTACTTTGTTGAGAGTAGTTGGGAATCTTTTTTCCTTTTGTAATAGCTAACCTTAACAAGAGAGAAACATTATGCTTCCTAAACAACTAAGATAAAAACTGTTATATCTGAAGCATATTTGATCTTTGTACCAATTCTTCATGTCCAACATTAATGGCCGGATATTTAGTACACCATTTTTTTGGTCCATCTTTCCATTTTGGTCTGTCCCAAAATAATTGTCTCACTTTCCTTTTTAGGATGTCAAATTTTATTAGTTTTCCAATACTATCATTGTAAAGTGTTCATAGATACATCATACATTCAAAAAGTAGAATCAAAGGGTACTTAATGGAAAAAGGGTTTGAAATTTGAAATAAAGTGTAATGATTACATGTCCTCATAGAGGGACCATAATTTTGGGATGGATGGAGTACATGTTTCCTCATAGAAATGAGTAGATGTTAACTTTGGATATGATCTTTGTGGATAAACTAGATATATGCCGTTTCGACTCACATTTGAGTCTATTTTGTTAAGTAGAGTGAGAGAAAGTATAAGGCGTTATATTGGAGGCTTGCAAGAGTGATAAGATCTTGGAATTAGAAAACCATAAGATTCATATGGTTCAATTGGAGGTTTGCATGAGTGGTAAGATCATGTTATTAGAAAACCACAAGATTCACATGGTTCAATTGGTGGAGGTTTGCATGAGTAGTAAGACCTTGTTTTAAGAAAATTTATATGATTCACATGGTTCAATATGGTAATTCCATTTGCTTGAATTTGATACTAAGTAGTACTTATAACTTGTATCGTAGTCCTTATCAATGTGTTGCAGTACTTCCAGTTGAACTCATTGTTATCTGATGCATTGGCATTTCATTGTTTTCTCCCATAAAATTTAGTGATAACTTACACAAGTAGCTACCTATTGTGCTGTTGAATTTTTTTTTATTGCACTTGATGTTAGTTAACTTACCCGTTGCAGGTGTTTCATCTAATGATTGGATCTTCTAACATGGGTAAGAATTTGCTTTTTGCTCAATGACAATTCTCTCTTTTTGCCTTTCAATATATATATATATATATATATACATTTTTGTGAAAAACTGCTCGGATCAAGCCCTTCCCGGTATTTTTTTTTTTATGATTTCTTGTAGGGACCCTTAAAAACACATCTAACGGTTTGGATTCCGACCATTTGGCCGGGAAGTGGGAGGTGTGGACCTAAGGATCCGTCAGGGAGTCCTGACTGGATCCTGGGTGTGTGTGTGTGTATATATATATATATATATATTTTTTTTCCCCGCACTTGTAAATGTAGCATTGCTCCAACCATTTTCAGTGTAATTTAGCTTTGTAGAGAGCAAGGCATCCAATAAACTTTTTTCCTGATTTCTTTTGCAAACCATTCATTAGCTTATTGCATTAAGTTTGAGAGGGTTCTTTAGGCGAGTAGTCCCAATAGTTTCAGGCGATTTAACTTTAGATCCTACAATTTCATTAGCTGTTGCATTAAGTTTGAAGGGGTTCTTTATGCAAGTAGTCCCAATAGTTTCAGCCGATTTTATTTCAGTTGCTACGACTCCATTTTTATTGATTGAATCTCGCAATTCCCCATCACATTTAGACATGGTTCATTTGCATTCCAGCACATAAATCCATGTGCTTCTCATGTATTTTTTCTGGACTTATTTTTTAAAATATTTTTGTTGCACCAACTGCAGCAGAAAAGAAAAATTCCGGGGAATTACGATACTGGCCGATGTAGTTTCAATTTGGCACGCAAGCAATCTAGCAAATTCATTTCAATCCTCCACATTCTACGTCTCTCATTGTTGGACCTAAACCGTCCACATCTCTGTTCACAGTGTAACCACCACCACCACCAACGCCCATATCCATTGCCCTCGCCATAACTTGATAAGTAGTCATTTAGCAAGATACGTGAGGAAGTTTGCAAATATAGTTGGTTGTATATGTATGATGCGTATACGTGAGGAAGTTTGCAAATATAGTTGGTCCGTTTTGTTACTGTTGTCTCAAACTATAAAGATTGTTTATGCCGGTGATCAGCCGGAGACAGAAGACAACTGAGTCGTAGAGTTGTGGTTTAAGACAATGGTTGCCTTATATGAACGCGTCACTCATGCAATAAGGTTCATTATATTGAATATTTCTTTTCTTGAATACAAGCATGTTGGCTTAAGTGAAATTGCCTCCTCTACCCTTGCATGGGCATGGCACTTCTCTGTTTGCTTCTGGGATTTGAAATGGAGGGACCATATTGCTAGTAGGTGAAAATGTTGGGTTTCCAATTGAAAAAAGAGGAACCACAGGGGAAATGCTAAAATGTAGCACTTTTTTCTTTCTTGGAATAATACAATCAGACAAAAAAAAATAAAAATTTAAGAACACAAACATGAGGTGCACGTGGGGAATTGCCATAGATAGCATCGTGCATTTTAGAGAATTACGCGGATCAAAGCAAGTGATGAAGTACAATATGGCATGTGAAGATAAAATAAATTAGATAATGCCATCATTATTCAAAGACTATATTATGGAAAAGAATGAATTTTTACTTTCTAGATTAGCTCCTTTAAGGTCATGTTAGTTTTAGTAAGTTTTGTGAAGTATCAAGAAATTTCTGATTTAGGTGTTAGGACACTTGTCTTAGAGCCAAGTCTCTAGGCTTGCCCTCCCTATTTGATTTGGGGGCATTCCACGGCACGCCGCCCCATGAGTTCCTCGATTTTTGGAGGTATACGGGCTGCCATTTTAAAGGAAAACTTTTTAGAGTAGCCACTTTGTGCATACTTTGCGAAAGTAGATCTGTCTCCAGTCCTCCCTGGTCCATACCCCCATCGATTATGGATTAGATGGGCGTTGTTATTGCTGTCATTCGTCTTAGAGGAGATGGAGTTAAAGTGATAAGAATGAGGCCCGATCCAGGAGCCATAAATTGTGGGGCCATCATGTACACAACCACTGTTCTTGTTTTGATTTCCCCCATGAAACGTTACATTAAATACGTATATTTTGGTAAATTGCTTCTTCCAACATCAGCTACAAAAGTCTTAAGTTGTTAACTTGATCTATCTAGGCATAGCAATAGTGGCTAGCTACCTTCGAATTAGTGGCAATATAACTGATTGTATGAATAATTGAACTTTGTTTGACTTTGAACAAATTTAATACACTTTGGAACATGTACCAATCATGCAGTTCATACAATATTGAAAATACATGTGTGCAGCTATATGTGCACTTATATAATTTAAGACACGAGATGAGAGCCTTATACTTGAGCATGACACCCACCTGTGGAGCAGCCAAAAAACTATAAAGCATGGTAAACAACATGGCAGGTTGGAGAAGAAATTAAAACACTCTCCCAAAATTTGGGCAAGAAGTACATCTTGTAGGCATTGTACTAGAACAGTACTGATGCTCCCTAGCGTGTAGCCCGTTCCTTTTGTGAGCTTTAGTTATTTTTGAACTTAGGAAGGTTTTGAGAAAATATATTTTGTTTCTATTTCCAGAATGTGGGGCAGCTAAGCTAAGTTTCATTTTTATGGGTTTGCCTAATTTAAGGATGTATTTTGTACCATTTAGGAAAATGGTGAGGCTTCAAGAATTTCCTCTTTGTCATCATAATATTGGAAACTTTCTAACTCATATTCTTCTTCAACTTCTGCTAAGTTGTTCCGCATTGTGGACATATCGATTGTCTACCCACACATCTTCGGAATCATCTTATTACCTTTCTTGCCTTTCTTTTAAGTCCAGTAATAGTACAGCTGGTCATAGGTTTTTAGCTGTTTTCCTGCTTTGGACTCTGGCCTTTATAAAAGCAAATTGTGTCTCTCTCATGTCGCAGTAGTTTTATGGTTCAGTAGAGTACTAAGTATCACAAACGCTATGAATAAAGTTCACATAAATGCTGATAAATAAAGGTATCTATAGTTTTAGATCACAAACTCTAATGTAACTCATGCAATTCAGAAAGGGTATAAGATCAGCAGGATATTATCAAACTCCCAACAGGACTTGCATGGCTATCTTGTACCTTCTTTTCCTCTTTGTATTTTCCATAAAACTTTAAGTCTTTCCAGTTTTCATTTTAGAATTTAGTTTGAAGGAGGTAGCTTTAGAAATGTGTTTTGTTATATACAGGAGTAGTTTTTGTCCATTTTTTTTTTTATGGTATTAGCAACAACGCTGACACCGCAGGAAATTATGTTTGGAACGTACATTCTGAAACATGGTACACCTACGTTGTTGGCAGAGTTCTTCTAGAAATTTGTCTTACATGAATAATCATAAAGGAAATGCTTTGTGTATTAGTTGTTCATGTATTAATATGAGTTCATACAGCATTGCAGTTTATAGAAGCCTGTCCCCGCCGTACCACTATTTAGGACTTGCGGCAATTCCTCGTGATGATGCGACATGTACATTAGCAAGAGAATTTATTTGTTAGAAGATTTTCTTGCTTCATTGTATTCAGTTTTGATGACTGCTGTTTGTACTTTTTCCGGTAGCGGGATAAATTTATCTTTTGCTTCATTTATGGCATGTTTGAAACCTTTACTGGACCAGTTTGCATGAGATTAGGGAACATGTGCACGCACCTGTCCTCCCTCCTAGCATGGTCTGGTGTTTGTTGCACAACCATAGTCAGGGGACAAGGGACTACGTGGTTATTTAGTTCCCATGGTGGGGATTAGCTAATACCACCCGGATTCTGCTAAGTCAGCAGATCGCTCTTTCGGATGTTGGCTCCATTCCTTCATCATAGTGTTTTATCGCATTGTCTAAGTTAATTATTTGGCAGGCCTGTCAATGGACCAGATTCGATCTGAATCCGACTGGATCCTAATCCGAATTACCGTAAATCCGATCCGAATCCGGATTTTTTCAAAACGGAGATGGAGAGAGAGAGACCACACTGGAAGCAATTCATGATTTGGTTATCATCTGAGTCCATCCATTAACCTATCCAAACAAACTCAACCGCTGATGTAAAATTTGATCTCAACCGCTAATCGACATCGTTAATCAAACAAACTCACTTCTCCTTATCCAGCTGCTAACCTGCCAAAATCCTGAAGTTGTGGTCGTACGGTCCCAAATGAACCTTCATCAAACCAGCAACAGCTCTTCTCCGATCCTTTCCTCTGCCGGCAACGGCAACACTTCTCCATGAGATCTCAAAAACATTTTGCCGTCAACAATCCAGCAACTCCAAACTCCAATCCATCCAGACTATGTAGCACGGACAGTGACACGGATACGGACACCGACACCGGACACGGAAAATTCTAAAAATGGACACGGACACGGAGGGGGACACGGCAAAAATAAATAAACAAATAATTAATTATATATGAAAATATATCATATATGTATGCAGTAACAGTTTTTATGCGTAGATAAATACACTTTTCTTTTGATATGTAAGGTATCTATATTGTTATATACAGGTATATATATTGGTAGACGTGCATATATGTAAGATATACACCACAAAGCAACAAAAGTCTATATATGAGTACATACATATGTACATATATATACATATACACAGTGAGAGAGTGTATATATGGGACATGCGTGTCCATGCCGTGTCCCCCTCCAAAAAATAATTTAATTTAATACGTGTCCCCGCGTGGGACACGCGTGTCGCCGTGTCCGATACGGGGACACGGCGACCTCTAGAAGTGTCTGTGCTTCATAGCATCCAGAACAGTTACAGCGATATTGAGCACGCTGTGAAATCAGCTGGAGGGACGGCGTACATGAACGGCAGTTGACGGAGTATCAATAGCAGCGGTGCAGGCGGTGGAGAGGTGGCTATTGAGGAGGAAACGGACGGTGCTGATGAGAGGATTGTTGATGAAACCGACCGCGTGGATCTCAATGAAGATGGCAGAAGTATCGCCGCGGAGGAATTTGAAGTTGACTCGAAAGAGGAATTTCTCGTTCCACGTAGGGTTTTTGGCCCCTACTGGATCGTCCTAGTAAATCCATGTTGAGTAGCTTTTGGGTTTTTGGTCGGAGAGGGGGGTAAGTCAATATGTTTTCGGATTTTGATTTTTACCGGATTGTATTCGATATATCCGTATCCGATCCGATTATTATTTGGATTACTGGATACGGATTCTTGGATTGACGGATTGGAGTTATCGGCTTCGGATCTGATTTTTGCGGATCGGATTCGGATAGGATCCGGATTGAATCTGGTTCATTGACAGTCATAATGCATGGTTAGCAAGAGTTATCTTAAAGGCCTATTGCTTCTCTTCACTTGGAACTAACTAGTGGAATTTCATTGTGTCCTGGCAGGTTACGTTGTTTATTTCATGTTAACTCTTATTGCTGCTTGTAAGGATTGGGTTTGCTGGTCGCAATCTTGTGGCTTTGTTGTGATGGGTATCCATTATCTCCAAGTTCAACTAGATGTTCCATACTTTAAGTGTGTCATTGGCATAGCTAAATCGTGGAATATTGCTTTTGCAGCTTGCCCCAAAATTTTGTTTCTTGCAGCATTTCTTCTACTTCTTTCTTTCTGGTATGTGCTCCATTTTTTGGAAATTTCTATCATTTATTATCTGCAACTATATAGCTGCATTGTTATTGGCCGACTGATTCTTTGCATGTATTTCACTTACAGCTCTTCCTACAAAACTGTGTAATTTGAGCTGCCTTTTTTTCCTCCCTGTATTTTGGTTTGTTGATTTTCAGCTTCTGACATTTTAGAGGTCACTGGACTCAAAGTTTAATAGGGTTTCTAAGAAAAGCATGAGTGTCATTGCATTAGCATATGTTTGCTGAATGTGTTACTGCAACTGTTAAAGTAGGAAGAGTGACTGTTCATTTTATTTGCATATAGTCGTGGAACATATGAACTAGGGCTGAGCAAAAAACCGACTGATCGGCCCGACCCAGACCTACCCGTTGATCCGAGGTTGGTTTCGTCCACAGTTTCCGTCGGCTGCTGGTTTTGTAGTAGTAAAAGCTCGGGTTCTGGGTCCGATATCAGGTTTGAACATTTTTAACCTGTTGTAACCGACCCGACCAATGTATAACTGTACGCATGCCTGTTTTCAATAAAACACACTGCTCAACAAGCTTTTTCCTCTCGTCATTTTCAAGACCTGTCTTCTCTCTTTTACTCTGGCCTGATGAGTCCCAAGACCCCCGCGTCCCTTCCTCTGCGATCTCTCTCATCAACACTTCTCTCCATTGAAAGCAAGCCCAACTTCAGATTAGAGTTCACGGAGATAATACCAGAGAATCGCCATAACTGATGGGAGAGGCGTTGTGAAGTCCCTAATTGTTCTTGGTTTTGGGTTCAAATTTCTGGAATGCGATTTGCTCATCCACCCGCCCAACATTGACTGACACTTGTTCAACCTGGCGGATTTCGGAATCTCTTTCGGTCGGAATCGGTTCGTGAATATCTGCACCTGACATGGTCGGGTTGGGTGGCGGGTTAGGGGAAACCCGACCCATGCACACACCTATTATGAACAACTTTTTAAGCGGTAGTTGGCGTGAGCCTTTATGGGATATGATATTTTTGTTTCTACTTCTACATGAAAGAAAAGAGCAGGAAATGAAATGAAAGACAAAAGTGGTTAGTTTCAAGAAAGGCCAAGTGTCACGGACCGTTGGGGCCAAACATACTAGTAGTTTGGGGCCTAGGTTTGTTTGTTTTTGATATGTAAATAATGGATGACTGCGTTTGAGTGGGCTAAAACAAGTCCATAGCTGACTTAAACGCCAATCATCCAATTTTCCATACAAGAAAAAAACCAGTACCCAAATTACCAGTATGTTTGGCACCGATGGTCCGTGACACTTAGCCTTGCCTTTGACATCAACACCAGAAACATGCTTAAAACTCTCTCTCTCTCTCTCTCTCTTCTTCACCACAATGGCGAGAAAGTGGAAGTCGAAGTCAATTTCAGAAGCGAAGAAGAAGCAAATGATAGTAGAAGAGACGATTGAGATCACATCTGCTCCAGAAGCAGCTTCAGTTGAACCTGTCCAACTAGACTCTGTTGTTTCGCAATCAAATATGAAACCAAAAGAAGACGACTACCTTTTCATAGGGGAGCCGGTCCCTGATGAAGAAGCCCGGCGGTGGTGGCCCGTCAGTGTAAGGGGATGGTATCCAGGGGTTCCATCATAACCATTACAAACAAGAAAATAAATGCGATGGTTGCAAAAGGAGTCAAGTAGGTCAAGCTTGACTCAGGTGAAAGGATGGGTGATGTGATTGATGCCTCTCGTGTTGCCCCTGTAAGGCTGGAGGACACAACCACCAGAAATAGGCCTTAACTGCTCAATCTCTCTCTCTCTCTCTCTCTCCCTCCCCCCACCACGATGGCAGGAAAGCTGAAATCAAAGTCATCTTCAAAAGCAAAGATGAAGCCCGAGACGGTAGAAGGAATGATTGAGATCACAGCCACTCCAGAAGCAGCTTCGAAGACCGTCCATGAATCGGTAGTCGTCTATGAATCTGTCGAACCGCCGGGCTTAGTCATCAGGAACCAGCTCGCCTATGAATCGGTAGTCTTCTTTTGTTTTTTATATTTGATTGCGAAACAACAGAGTCTGGTTGAACAGGTTCGACCAAAGCTGCTTTTAGAGCTGTTGTGATCTCAATCGTCTCTTATACTATCTTGGGATTCTTCTTCGCTCTTGAAGTTGACTTTTACTTTCGTTCGCGTCATTGTGGTGGAGGGAGAGAGAGTTTGAAGCATGTTTCTGGTGCTGATGTCAAAGGCAAGGCTAAGTGTCACGGACCTTCGGGGCCAAACAAAGTAGTAGTTAGTCATCCATTATTTACCTATCAGAAGAAAAACTTAAGCCCAAAACTACCAGTATGTTTGGCATCCACGGTCCGTTACACTTAGCCTTACCTTGGACATCAGCACCATAAACATGCTCCTAACTCTCTCTCTCTCTCTCTATATATATATATATATATATCTCCCTGCACCACAATGGCGGGAAAGCGGAAGTCTAAGTCAACTTCAAAAGCGAAGAAGAAGCCCCAGACAATAGAAGAGACGATTGAGATCACAACCACTCTAGAAGCAGCTTCGACAATTGTCAAACCCATCTAACTGGACATCGTTGTTTCGCATTCAAATATAAATTGAACGAAGACAATTGGTTGAGGTTGTCTTTGCTCACTGAAACTCCAGTCCTCCATTGTTTACATATCAAGAAACAAAAAGAACCAGGCCTCAAACTCCCAAAATTTTTGGCCCGATGGTCCGTGACACTTAGCCTTGTCGTTGACAACACCACCCAGAAACAGTCTTCAAACTCTCTCTCTCCCCCCACCACAATGGCAGGAAAGCGGAAGTCGAAGTCATCTTGAAAAGCAAAGAAGCCGAGATAGTAGAAGAGACGATTGAGATCATAGCCACTCCCAAGATAGGAAAGAAGACGACTGCCGATTCATTGTCGAGCCGGTCCCTGACAAAGAAGCCCGGCGGAGGTGGCCATTGGTATAAGGAGAAGGTATCCAGGGGTCCCTCATCACCATTACGAACAATAAAATAGATGCCAAAGCTTCAAAAGGAATCAAGTAGGTCAAGCTTGGCTCAGGTTGAGGTTGCTTTAGCTCACTCAAACGCAGTCATCCATTATTACAAATAAAAAAAAAACCCAAGCCCTAAACTACCATTATTTTTGGCCCCCACATCCGTGACACTTGCCCTTGCCTTTCTTGAAACTACCCACTTTTTTGTCTTTCATTTCACACCCTAGTTCTCCCAACAGAAAAGTTGGGAGAACTCTCGCTTCAAAAGTTGTTCATAATGTCGGGTGCCGAAATTCCCAAACGATTCCGACTTCGACTCCCACTCCGACTTCGACTCCCACTTTCCCACCATTGTGTGTGTGTGTGTATGTGTGTAAGAGAGAGAGAGAGAGAGAGAGAGAGAGAGAGAGAGAGTCATGTTCTGGTGTTGATGTCAAAGACAAGGCTAAGTGTCACGTACCGTCAGGGCCAAACGTACTGTTAGTTTAGGGCCTGGGTTTTCTTTGGATCTGTAAATTATGGATGATTGGTGTTTGAGTGAGCTAAAGCAACCACAACGTGAGTCAAGCTTGACCCACTTGATTCTTTTTACAGATTTGGCATCTATTTTATTGTTCGTAATGGTGTCGAGGGAACCCCTGGTTACACTCCTTATGCTAATGGGGCCACCTCCGCCAGGCTACATCATCAGGGACCGACTCGTCCTCTTTCCTATTTTATATCCAACAGGTAAACAACGGCTTCCAGTTGGACGGGTTTGACGGTCTTCGAAGCTTTTTTTGGAGTGGCTCTGATCTCAATCATCTCTTCTTCTGTCTCAGGCTTCTTCTTTGCTTTTGAATATGACTTTCGCTTTCCTGCCAATGTGGTGGAGAGAGAGCATTTGAGGCCTTTCTCTGGTGGTGTTGTCAAAGTCAAGGCCAAGTGCCATGGACCGTTGGGGCCAAACATGCTGGGAGTTAGGCCTGGTTCTTTTTTTTCTTGATATGTAAACAATGGAGGACTAGAGTTTCAGTGAGCAAAAACAACCTGAGTGAGGCTTGACTTATTTGATTCCTTTTGCAACCTTAACATTTATTTTCTTGTTCGTAGTGGTGATGAGGGAACCCTTGGATACGTTACCTTTATACCGACGGGGACACCTACGCAGGCTTCGTCATCAGGGACCTGCTCGCTAATGAATCGGTTGTCTTCGTCTTTTGATTTTATATTTGATTGCGAAACAACGGTGTCTAGTTGGACGGGTTCGATGATCATCGAAGCTACTTTTGGAGCGGTTGTGATCTCAGTCGTCTCTTCGACTATCTTGGGCTTCTTCTTCGCTTTTGAAGTTGACTTGGACTTCTGCTTTCCAGCCATTGTGGTGTAGAGAGAGAGAGAGAGAGAGAGAGAAGCATGTTTCTGGTGTTGATGTCCAAGGCAAGGCTAAGTGTCACGGACCGTCGGGGCCAAACATACTGGTAATTCAGGCTTGAGTTTTTTTTTTTCGGGTTATTTATTGAGACACCCCCTGTAAGTTCACATTTTTCATCGGACCGCCCTACACAAATTTTTACCTGCCACGAGACCCCCTCTATCTTCCAAAACTTTACCCTAAGACCCCTTCCGTCAACCTTCTGTCTCGAAACTCAAAGTTCCGGGTCATGTTTTGATGATCCAACCCATTCAAGTTGTTTAAAACATGTTTTTAAGGGTACTCGTAAGAAATCAGCTAAAACTATGGTCGGGAAGTGCTTGATCCAAATAGTATTCCAAGATAGTAAGAGATGATTGAGATCACAACAGCTTCAATCAAACCTGTCCAACCAGACTCTGTTGTTTCACAATCAAATATAAAACCGAAAGAAGACGACTTCCAATTCATAGGCGAGCCGGTCCCTGATGACTAAGCCCGGCGGTGGTGGCCCCGTCAGTGTAAGGGGAAGGTATCCAGGGGTTCCCTCATCACCATTACGAACCAGAAAATAAATGCCATGGCCGCAATAGGAATTGAGAAGGTCAAGCTTAACTTAGGTGAAGGGATGTGTGATGTGATTGATGCCCTCTCGTGTTGCCCCTGTAAGGCTGCAAGGCAACAAAACCAAAAATAGGGCTCAAACGTGCTCTCTCTCTCCACCACAGTGGCAGGAAAGCGGAAGTCGAAGTCATCTTTAAAAGCAAAAGATGAAGCCCGGGACAGTAGAAGAAACGATTGAGATCACAACCACTCCAGAAACAGCTTCGAAGACCGTTTCCAACTTGACGCCGTTGTTTACCAGTTGGATATAAGATTGGAAAGAAGACGACTGCTGATTCATTGGGGAGCAGGTCCTTGATGACGAATCCAGGCGGAGGTGGCCGCATTGGTATAAGGTGAAGGTATCCCGGGGTTCCCTCATCACCATTACGAACAAAAAAATATATGCCAAAGCTGCAAAAGGAATTAAAGCTTGAAGCGCGATACCCGGAGTTGCTTTAGCTCACTCGAACTCCGGTCATCAATTATTTACATATCCAAAAAAAAAAACCAGGCCCCAAACTACTAGTATGTTTGGCCCCGACGGTCCGTGACACTTAGCCTTGCCTTTGACATCAACACTAGAAATATGCCACCACAATAGCGTGAGAGCGGAAGTTGAAGTCAACTTCAAAAGCGATGAAGAAGCCCAAGACAATGGAAGAGACGATTGAGATCACAACCATTCCAGAAGCAGCTTCAACGATCGTCGAACCCATCCAACTAGACACTGTTGTTTCTCAATCAAATGAAAAACTGAACGAAGACGATTGGCTGAGGTTGTTTTTGCTCACTGAAACTCCAGTCCTCCATTGTTTACATATCAAGAAACAATGAGAACCAGGCCTCAAACTCCCAACATTTTTGGCCCGATGGTCCATGACACGTTGCCTTGCCTTTGACAACACCACCAGAAACAGGTCTCAAAAGCTCTCTCTCTCTCTCTCCACCACAATGGCAGGAAAGCATGGCCGGAAAGCAGAATTCAAAGTCATCTTCAAAAGCAAAGCAGAAGTCCGAGAGAGTAGAAGAGACGATTGAGATCACAGCCACTCCATAAGCAGTCGTCCAACTGGATGCCGTTGTTTACCCGTTGGATATAAAATAGGAAAGAAGACGACTGTTGTTGCATTAGCAAGCCGGTCCATGATGACGAAACCCAGCGGAAGTGGCCTCATTCGTGTAAGGAGAATGTATCCAGGGGTCCCTTATCACCATTACGAACAATGAAATAGATGCCAAAGCTTCAAAAGGAATCAAGTAGTTCAAGCTTGACTCAGGTTGATAAGCTCACTCAAACACTAGTCATCCAGAATTTACATATAAAAAAAACCCAGTCCCCAAACTACTAGTCCCTCCGTCCCTAAATAAATGTCCCGACCGCAAACCTAGGCCTTTAAAAACATGCACCTTTTTCCTTAAAAAATTATAAAAAAAAAAGACAAATGGCCTAGGTTTGTTGTCCGGATATTTATTTAGGGACAGAGGGAGTAGTATGTTTGGCCCCGACGATCCGCGACACTTAGCCTTGCCTTTGACATCAACACTAGAAACATGCCTCAAACTCTCTCTCTCTCTCTCTCTCTCTCTCTCTCTCTCCATATATATATATATATACTCAACTTCCTATGTGGGATCCCACACTTTGTTAAAGTGTGGGACTCCCATTTCCGGATCAAATTTCGACGATCCGATCCGTTTAATATGTTTAAAACGTGTTTTTAAGGGTCCACGCGAGGATTCGTAAAAAAAAAATACCCGGAAGGGCTTCGTCCAAGCGGTTTTTCAAAAAATATATATCTACCGTTTGTATGAAAAACTGCTCGGATCAAGCCTTTCCGGGTATTTTTTTTTTTCTGAATCCTCGCGGAGGCCCTTAAAAATACGTTTTAAACGCATTGGACGGTTCGGATTATCAAAATTTGATCCGAAAATGGGAGAATTGAGTGACTCCCACACTTTAACAAAGTGTGGGATCCCTCATAGGAAGGGGACTCTCTCTCTCTCTCTCTCTCTATATATATATATATATATATATACATATGTGTGTGTGTGTGTAGATCTCCCTCCACAATGGTAGGAAAGCGGAAGTCGAAGTCAACTTCAAAAGCGAGGAAGAAGTTCAGGACAGTAGAAGAGATGATTGAGAACACCACCACTCCAGAACCAGCTTCGATGATAGTCGAACCTGTCCAACTAGACACTGTGGTTTCGCAATCAAACATTAAACCGAAAGAACATGACTGCTGATTCATTGGCGAGCCGGTCCTTGATGACGGAGCCCGGCGAAGGTGGCCCCGTCGGTATAAGGAGAAGGTATCCAGGGGTTCCCTCATCACCATTCAAACAAGAAAATAAATGCCAAGGCTGGAAACAAGTAGGTCAAGCTTGACGCATGTTGAGGTTGTTTTTGCTCACTAAAACTCCAGTACTCTCCAACTAGACACTGTTTACCCGTTGGATATAAAATAGGAAAGAAGATGGCTGGCGATTCGTTGGCGAGCCGGTCCTTGTTGACGAAGCCCGGCGGAGGTGGCCCCATTGGTATGAGTAGATGGTATCCGGGGGTTCCCCCTTCACCATTACGAACATTAAAATAGATGCCAAGGCTGTAAAAGGAATCAAGTAGGTCAAGCTTGACTTACGATTCATTGGCGAGCCGGTCCTTGATGACGAAGCCCGGCGGAGGTGGCGCCGTCGGTATAAGGGGAAGGTATCCAGGGGTTCCCTCATCACCATTACGAACAAGAAAATATGTGCCAAGGCTGCAAAAGGAATCAAGTAGGTCAAAAGCTTGACTCACACCTATAGGGCCTGTTTGTTTGATCGGAATAATAGTGAAGGGTTTTATATTCCACCGGGTATACAATTCATCCTATTAATAAATGATTGGATTAATAATACCACACGTCCCTTGGTCTGGCATATCCCACACTTTGCGGTATTATAGATCCAAGCATGTTTTATCCAGGTTGTAACTATTTTAACCAAGCACTGGATATTTGGTAACTTATATTTTTGTCCAATCTGATGCTTATATTTGGCCCGTATTGTAAAACTTCTTAATCTCATTTCACTTTAATGCTGGTGCACAGAGTGGTTCTAAAGGTTTCATAATTCACTAGCCATTCCTTATTTATCTAGATAATGGGAATGCTTCGATAACTCGGCCAATATCTTATGCAAGTTTATCTCATATTCCTGTACGAAGTCAATGGAAATATTCATACTTATCTATGCTCATTATAAGCTATTGTATCCTTCTCATCTTTGGGGATTGTTTTAGGGTTGACCTCTGCCATCAAACAAATGATGAAGATGATGAGGACGAAGAGTCTAGTCCTCGAGAAAATTTGTTGCAGAGAGCATCAAATAAGCCACGTTCAAATGCTGAAAGTCACCGATCATGTTGCTCTTTCCGAACCATTCATGTTGGAAGCCGTCAAAGGGTTGTGATTTTGGTATGGAAATGGTGAAAGTTTCCTGTATTTGTGCTCCTAATGTCTTATTTACCAATTTTGGCGCATTTGTTAGGGTTCATTTTAAAAAAATAAAAAATTCTGCTGTGTCAGTGATAATAATGTGTCATCTCAACCAAATTAATGCTCTTTTATTTGATTACTTGTTGCTTCCAAACAGGTCACTGCATTGATTTTTATTTTAATGATCACCTTCGCTGTCCTTATTTGGATTGGGATGGGAAGGAATCCTATTGATTCAGAACTTGTGGCCCGGGTATCGACTTATTTCCTAGTTGAATTTTTTGTTACCTGTTAATATTCTTACGGGTGGACATGATACTGCTTCTTAATTTACTACTCACTGTCAAGTAATTTAAGTCACTGGATTCTACGCGTGAGCTATTTATTTTAGATAGTCAATGAAGCAAGGACAATTTTGCATATAGCATACTCCCCTTCAAACTTCACCTCGGAAATGGTTACTGGAAGATGCCATTGGTGTTCATAGAGATGCTCTTATAAAGTAGTTTACTCAGGTATACAACTTTGGGTCCCTGAGGTTCTGTAATGGGATACAGCCTCAACTGTATTGTGGTACATTGGTACCCTACTTACCCCATCCCAATAAATGGTACTTGAAGATGCCATTGTGGATAAGGAAATGCTCATATGACTGGTTTGACTCATTTGGGGTCAGTATGTTACCCACCTCTGTCCCCTTCTGGTTTTATTGCAGGAAAGGGCAGCCTATCCCCATACTAGTTCCATTGGTCATAGAAGACCTTGTAATGGCTTCCATAGATTATTAGTTCCTGGTATGTTGATGGTGGTAAAATCATTCTTTTAGCTACTTACAGTAGACCAAGATGTTCATCTTCAAAACCTCAGGAAGCAAATGGGCTTATATGATCACACTTAAGTGTTAATATAAATCACATGTACGGGTTCCATGTCTTTGGAAGAAAAGAAATAGCTCCTAATAGTAGATCAAAGAGTTCTGGATGGAGACCTTGAGATAGAAATATTTAAAACAAACATGACAAGAACCTTTATGGTACTTATAAAAAAAGGTCTTACCCTTTATTGGATGGTCTATATAACCTCCAACGCTAGAGGACTAGCAAAATTGCTCCTTCAAGGTTTATATTCCCTATTCCCTCATTCCATGTTGGCGGCGCTGGAGTGCCTCAACATCCCCCTGCTACACCATTTGCTAGTGCAAGCATTACCTCAACAAGAGTGCTAAACTGATACTGTCGTTCTATTACTGTCTTTACGTTCTGTCTATTTCAGTTGATTACTTGTCTTGAGTGGCCATTGGGCCTAAGAGTCCTTGTGATATACAAAGGTGGGAAACTACGTAACCTTCAAAAAAAGGGGCCACGGGGAAGCAGAGAGCCATTCACCTATACAAGATGATAATGAGATAGCCAGTTCCACCTCTAAATTACTTTGTCCATGTCCTCCACCTTTTGATGTTTGTTTCATTCTCTTATAGATGTAAGGCTCATTATGTCTCCCTCTCTGTGTACTTCTTTCAGTTATTAATTAAGTGTTCCTTGTGCTTCAGAGTTTTCATAGAACAAAAGTGCCCGATGAGTCGATTTCTGGGGTGGTCAGTCTCGATTGGTTTCTAGTTTCCTTTTGGAAGTGATCGAGACTGACCATGCTGGAAATCGACTCATCAATGCCACTAACCAATATTTGGAATCCTAGTTTACAAACCCTTTCAGTTCAAGCTCACAAATTATTATCCCCTCTTCACTTTGAAGCACAAACTCCAATCTCTCATGGCTTATGATGCCATATTTATCAGTCTCACACCAACTTGTGTACCATTCCTTTCAGCATTGTCGCCAACACTTAGCTTCCAGAATTCGCTTGCAATGGCCCTTAGAACAATGCAATTTCCTGTTTTACCGATTCCTTTTGTTTTAGTTTTCTGTTCTACATGCAAAATATCGTATAGGCCAATGTAAGGCTTTCTTGATCATTTTGAGCTAAGCCTAGACAACACTTGCCACACTTGGCTTATACAACTCTTCTGCTGCTCATATGTGGAGCTTTTAAGTTCGAGAATCATTCTTGCCCCATGAGCACAATCTTAGTTCATGTAGGAAAATTTGCGTTGGGGTTTGTCACCGATTCGACTCTTTCTGTCGTTGAATTGCGTTGTTCTTTATCATATGAATGAGCTATGAATATTGTTGCGGAGTTATTTTTTTAGAGAGATTTCACCATAATATCCATGCGAGCTTCTAAGCAGTGTTTTTAAAAAGCTCCTAGACGCACTGAGGTACCATGGTCCTAAGGAGCCAAGGCATGAAGCTAGGTACACGCCTCATTTGAATGAGGAACAAGTTTAGAAAGTAGGGTCATTAACCAGCCAGTTCAACCTCAAGCATTTAATTCCCAACAACTCCAGGCCCAATCCACAATTACACACGCAAGTTCTGCGTGAAGAATCTGCCGAAATTGCGGTTCCCTCTTCTCCGCTTTTTACCAGTAGGTGTAGGATTTCACCTCCGCTTCAAGCAACATCTCCTCTTCTCCGCCACCACCGTTGCGTCTCCTTCATCGTCCATGGCTACAACATTTCTTCTCTACGGTCGACGGAGCCCTTTTGGTTCACGGGATGTTGTTTGAGATCAATCCGTCATCTGATTTCCTGATGCTCATTGTCCTGCCGTTCAAAGGCAACTCTTCATCGCCGGCGTGTTCGGCCTCTTTGTTGGCTATTTTGTTCATTGTGATTGCTTTAAAGTAGAGAAGAGAATCAAAGTTAAACATTTTTGTGTTGGATCTCGGACGTCCCTCTTTCGATTATGTTTCTTAGTGAAATTCACAAGCTGAAGATCCAGAAAATCTTAATGAAATTCACTAAGTGGTTGTTGTGTTTGGAAGTCTAGTGAAACTCACCAGGTGGTGGTTGTGTTTGAAAGTCTAGTGAAATTCACAAGCTCAAACTAATGAAATTCATGCGCTCGAAGATAATGAAATTTGTGAGCTGATTGTTGTGCTTTAAAATCTAGTGAAATTCATCAGCTAGTTGTGTTTTGCGAAATTTAGTAAAATTTGTGAAAAATCACGAGCTCAAATCTAGTGAAAAAATCACGAGCTCAAATCCAATGAAATTCATGAGCTCAAAGCCAGTGAAATTCACTAGATCAAACCCAGTGAAATTTCACAAGCTCGAACCCAGTGAAATCACTAGTTCTGTTGATTCGTAAATGTCGGATGGAATCTCGAACTCGTGAAAATCACGAGCTCGAAGCGAGTAATATTCATGAGCTCAAATCCAATGAAATTTCACAAGCTCAAACCTAGTGAAATTTCACAAGCTCAAACCTAGTGAAATTTCACAAGCTTGAAGCTCGTGAAATTTCGCTGGTCGGAAAAGTTGCCGGTTAGAAATGTTGGGTGGAGGTAGAAGGTGGGAGGGGAGCAAGTGTAAATTTAGCTTAAAGGGTAAAAAAGTAATCAATGTGACCCTACTAGACTTGCACGGAATTAAGTTTTCCCTTTATACTTGGTGGGACGTAAGGACTCCGAAACTAAACTTAACGTAATTTTCCATTGAAAGCATGTAGTGTTAAAACATCCAACTCAAAACCAATTGGCAACAAGTGGAGAGGCCGCCGAGGCTCATATACTTATATTTGAGGTGATAATTAACCGATGTGAGACAAGTTCTAACACTCCCCCGCATGTGCGACTCTTGACTTGAATGTTGAGAGGTCAACAAAGGATCCGAAACATACGGATCACAATGAAACAAAGTGCAACTATGGCACAAACAAAGAGGAAAAGCCTCCGAAAACCTATCTCGGATACCATCTTAAACTATCCAACTCAAAACCAATTGGCAATGAGTGCAGAGGCCGCCTAGGCTCATATATTAGTTTTTGAGGTGATAATTAACCGATGTGGGACAAATTCCCACATGTAGAACGGTAGAAGTGCAACATAGAAAAGGTAATCAACATAGAAATATTTTCGGAGGTCTACTTATCTTAAAAGATAGTATTCCAATTGTTCAACTCACGAAACTCTAAAAAGAGACGTAAAATCAATGAAAAAGTTTTGGTTTAAGTAAAAAATGAACGATTCAGAAACAAAACCAACGCAGAAGCCGTCCAGAAGCATCCAGCAGTCTATAAATAATCAAACTCGAAAAAAATAAGACCGCAAGGAGGAGAAGAAGAATGATAATACTGATGATAGTAAAATAGTTTTAATGATAATAATTATATTAATTGCTGGAGTTGCCCTCTAACGTTCTTCAGATATAGAATTCCCTTGCTTTTTGTAGCCAGGTTCACTATATGAGTCCCTATATGTTTGAAGGATCATATCAGTGTTTTCCTTAACTTGTAATCCTTGATGAATTAATGGTTGAGATAAGATCTTGAACCAATCTAGGGGGGGAAAAAAAGTATAGGTGCACGCCTCTAGAGCCTCAATAGTCCCTCACAAACTCTGCCTCGCCTCAAGGTGTTTGCGGCATTTTGGGTGTGCCTGGCCTTGCCTTAAAGCCCAGGTGCGTGCTAACACTTCTTTTGAAGCTTCAATTAGTTTTAGCCTAAGTTTTGTACAAATTACTGTGTTTAGGCCATTTATCCGATACATGTGGATTCCGATGTCATGACAACATTGAGAAGACATGACTTCAGCTCATGTCAGCCAGACCTCATGTTGACATGGTTACCTCCAAGTAGTCTCCATGTCCCCTACCTTGAGAGGGGTATGTCACAAACGTTGGCGCGCAATCTCCAAGGGTGAGCTGCTGAGCCCTTTGGTTCATACTTGCCCCCATACTTAAGTAAGCGCAACCTCGGAGACCACCTGGGCTCAACACCCAGCTCCATTGATTGACACTCGAACCTCCTCGAAGCACTTTAAATGAACTATGGCATTGGCCTAGGGATGCCACAGGTATAAGTGGACTCGTGGATTGGATGGGGTTACCGTGTCGTTAGTGGGCCTCAAGACCTCATCCAACCGTGGAGGCTTGCACCCTAAAAGAGAGAGACGGCATTGGAGAGGCTCTGACACAAGTCCGCACAGCACCACATGGCTCTGAAGCCTCGTTTATTCTATTGTGTATTTGCGTTCGATATTCGATTGTAGAGGAACGACGTTGGAGAGGCTCTGACACAAGTCCGCACAGCACCACATGGCTCTGAAGCCTTGTTTATTCTATTGTGTATTTGTATTATTTTTCGATATTTGATTGTATTTGTACCTGCCTCTCGGCCGTTGCAGCTATTTGCTGGTTGCATGATAGTGCTCTTTGGGTTATCAGCCAACTACCCCTATGGCCTCGTGAGACAATCCCTGAAGATCTGGTAAGCATCCAGAGTGTCCAACTAAAGAGTCTGCCATGTGACCTGTCCCTATTGAGTTGGTGGACCTTGGTTTGACCACTGTATGAAATTGCCCTCGCACGGGAAATGATTCCTCCTGGTAGAGCTCAAAACTGTATGTGGGGTGTGTGTGTTGTATCTTTGGTCCCTATTGTGTCTTCCATCTTCCCAGATGGCACGGTTGGCCATAGTCTACTCATCATACTCCATTTAGACATCATAGTTGTTTTAGCACTTGCATGCGACAAACTTTCTATGACAATGACTTGTTTCTCTTAATTTCTATATCTTTTATTATTGTTATTACTTATTGGAGTATTTACCTTTTTAAACTTGGGATGAAATAGTCTACTCTAAGTTGTTATATAGTTCCTGTTATGAAAGCATTTTTCAATGCACAAATTGTCTGCAAGTGTTACCATTTGTAGAAGTTAGCTTTCTTTGTTTCGATATGATTGTATGTTTTCACCTTTTCAAAAACTGTGTTTTTCAGTTTTGTTGTCATTGATAATTTCTCTAGCAATGCCATACTGACTGTAAACATGCAGGTATATGTAGATCTTTTTTCCGTTGCGATCCTTTTGTTAGGAGGAGCATTAGCATGTTATGGTGAGCATCTATTGTTCTGTGTTGTTGTGTTCTTTGCAGCTTTTAGTAATTTTGCATCGCATGTGTTGCTTGTGTTATCTATGTGATCCATTTCAGTGTATTATACCACTTGGAGGTACGAGCCACTTCTCGTTGACAACCACGTAGGGATAGTAGGATCCTTTCAAGTACTTTAACCATCTCCGAAGAAGATGGAGTGGAGCACAGACGGAAAAAGCTAATTGGCTCGGGCGATGGCTGTTGTTGTTGCTGGAAGAGTTTCAGAGGTGAATCCTCATATGGACTTCATCCCATCGAGTCAGCCACCAAACACTGAAACTAGCCTAGCTCCAGTTAGGCAGACATCAAGAGATGCGTGGAGCTCAATCTTTTTGTTAAGGCTTGGGAATCATTCATCCCTTACCTGTGAATCAGGAAGACTTCCCTCTCCTGTTGGTTGAGCCTGTTTACGCACAATTCGGTAAAACACGACCAGCTCGCTAGGAAGAAACACGATTTTCTCATCTACCCACCTCTTATCCCCTCCGTAACATCGTTGAGATGGAGGTTAAAATCCTCTTGGCTTGGCAGAACTTCTGTTTTAAATAATTCTTATAAATGCATTTCAAAGTGCTTGGTCATGCTGGGTACTGTTTTATGGTTAGGTATCCTGAATCTTATGTGTGAAGGATTGCCGGCTCTCATCTTCTCTTTGGATTGCATTTTCCTCAAGCATCCGGTTAGTTTTAATGACAAAATTTCATATGCAGGACTCGTATTATTCTTGAAAATGAGGAAAGTTAGATCTGAAAGAGCTTCTTCCGAAATGTGGAAGGTATTGTGTCCGTTGTTTTGTATTAACTTTCCCGTCGTAGCTTTTTCTGTGACCAATGATCTTTACTATTTAGTATTATAAGTTCGTGTCTTAATGGAAAGTTGATATTTTTGACATTTTTTACTTGTGCTGTGAAGTCCACTATATTCGTGCTTACATAGCAAGTTTTGTTAGGTTGACCACAAAATAATAATGAACAGAATTATAAAAATAATTGTCATCGATGAAACCACTTGGTCCCAGGCACATATTTTAATCTGAAGATTGGACATGCATTGTTACTTATGCATCAGGGTTACTTTTCCCCATAATATCTTATCCAGGAAGTTTATAGAAGTATAAATTGATAGAACTAGAAAACATGTTTTTGCTGGTCAACTATGTTCCGTTCCCTAAATATTTGTAGCTTAACTGGATGGTCTAGATCAAATTCATAGGTTAACCATCGTATGCTGTGGTCTTTTTCTTTTGTTAAGTATGGGGATTTTTTTTTTTGTCAGTGGTGCCTTGCAGCTTAATCTGTGACTTCATTAAAATATTGTTTTCTGTGCAGGTTGCAGGATTGGCAGTTGTGTCTGTTCTATGTTTCACTTCGAGTGCTTTAGTTGCTCTTTTTACTGATATACCGGTATGTGCTTCTGCTCTATTAGTTCAATTTCAATTCTCCTTTTCTGGTTGCATAATAAATGTTTCTGGAACTGTTCATTTCTACCATGCAGATGCTCTATCACTGGCATCATCAGCATGTTGACGCTGTCAGTACCTCTCTTCTTTTGATTTTGTATTACTTCATAGGTATCTCTTCAACTTTTCCCTAAATGTTTCACTAACTAAAGATAGAATCCTATAAGATACTTGATTCTATCTTTATTTATGGAACATTTTTTTATCTTCTCATGCTTCCTTATTTAGATGAAGCTTTATTCTAGTAAATCCCGTTTCAGGAGTTTTGGAGAATGGTCTTCTTCACTTAGTATACCTTAGATGAATTGAAACTGCAAGAAAACGGGAACACTGCTTTACATACTAACAAGCCATCCATCCTATGTTTTGGTATTCATGGATTGTACACTCTGCCACTCTGGGTATTTATTGTTCAATGATAACACTAAGTCACTATGTTCACCATAGACCTCCGCCTCCTCACTCTCATGCTCAATGTTCTGACAACCCTAATCAGTTCCGGGCTCCCGGCTTCACCCCTCTCTCCAAGCTTCCCTATGGACCCCTAGAAATGTAATTCAATTGAAATGAGGTTTGGATCTATATATTGAAGGTAAATTGGACTGGCCACCAGTTTATGCTTGGAGCAGTTTATTTCAATGGAATATCGATGAAAATACAAATGAAGAAATTGAAAAGGAAAGTTAGAAATATTTTCTGCGGTACTGAGTTTGCAAAAATCCTTGGAGCAATTTAATAGGAAATTCTCTAGGCAAAATTAACTGGTATCGGTACTTTCAAAATAACCTTAAAGACCCACATCCGCATGTATCCATATGAACTAGAAAGTCCAGGAACTGGTCAAAAGAGGGTTTACACACTCTAGACTCCCAACTTAGCAAAATGCTATAAACGAACTCTCAATTCTGGGCTCCTAACTCAACTCCAAACCCTTCCCTTGTTAAAAGGACTTCCTACACCAATCAAATGTCGTTGGTTCCTATCAATTGGCTCAAATGTCGTTGGTTCCTATCAATTGGCGTTAAACCTTCGATAATCATTGATTCAAATCTTCAGCATGCCCATCCCCATGGTAGCAACATGTTTGCGGTGAAAATGCTACATCACTGCTTCTGAGAGGACCTTACCCAACCTAAACCATGAAAGTATGGAGGCCAAATTTCCCATGCAACTACATAGTGTAGAAAATGAGCCAGCGATTGCATTTCACTTTCACATGCATCACTATTTTCAAATGTTTTCCATCTAAGGATCAAGTTATCAATAGTAAGAATCTTGCCAATGCGCGCCCCCCCCCCCCCCCCAAATCGCCTCCTTTGGATTGTAAGAATTATGCCCTCCCCTTAAATCCTAGTAATAAGACCCGAAGAGAAAAGATGTTGAAGGTGAAAGTGTCTATCTCCAACAATTCCCGGCTAAGCCAATGTTAGGCAAATCATCTCTCTCTGAAAGAGGTGACTTTTCCTCAATTTCATAAGGCAGTAATGCTCTACGGAGCAAAGTATCCACAACTCTGGGTGGGAAAGAAACTTTCTTACTCTATCTCCATACCAGATATAAGACCAGAAACCTTGGGCTCTCCCAACTACCCCCATGTAACATGACTCTCAAAAACAACACAGCCTTTTCTGATTCCTTTGCAAAGCCCAACCCAGGTGACATAACAACCTCTTGCAACCTCTAATCCTCTAGCAGTTGGACGCATACATCGAAGCCACCATCTTCCTCCATTCCTCTCACTCGCCAACCTCCACTTGCTCTACAGAGTTTGATTAAAGACCTTCAACCTTATAATAGCCATCCACCCTGTCTAAGAGGTGCACCAATGTTGCTTCAATCCACCAAACTATGCTTCTTCAATCCACCAAACTATGCTTGAACCCTCCTCCTACGCTTCACCAAACAAAACCTCTCAATAGCTTTTGTAGTCATTTTTTCCCGAAGGCTAGAATGACAAATAAGGATGTGAAGTCTATCCGCAAGCTGGAAAAGTGCTCTTAATCAAGTTAAGTCTCCCTCCTTTCAACTATCCCGCGATGCACTTCTGAAGTCTTTCCACCCCCGAGTCCGTCACCAAAGACCCAAAAGCGTAGAGGGGAAGCCTTTTGATGCCTAGAAGCAGGGCTGATGAGGGGTCCAGTTATAAAATGTCTTGGTCCCCCCTCTTTTGGTTTGCACTTGTTTTTCTTGAGGTTCTATTTTCCATAGTGTGTATGATTTTTTCTTTTCTTTCTTCTACCCTTTAACTTAAATTGTGAGAAAGCGAGAAGAGATACAAAAGAATAAATTTCTTTGATAAATGAAAGAGGAAAGAAAGGAATATACATTCTGGTTTTTATTTGCCAATAAAATCAATCTAACTTAAAAATCTCTCTGACCAATGAATTGTTGTTTCCGTCTTTGGGACAGGTTCATCTTTACCATCTGCGTATGTCTTATGGGTCATGAGGGAATTACCACCTTCAATTGCGGTGACAGTAGTAGAAGAATCCAGGACAATAGCATTCTTCCATGATAGTGCTGCTACCATAAATCCTCAGCGCTGGACTGCTGCCACAAGCCTGCAGAATCAGGTTCAAATGCTATTCTTTTCAATAGATGAGAACATTAGGGCCTACTGCAAGAATGTGAGAGAAATTTGGGGATTTATCTAATTGTTTGGCTTGTTTTTGAAAACCTCTTTGAAGCATGTGTTATCCATCTTGTTGTTTAGTGATGAATATGTGAGTTTATATAATTTTATTGTGTTTGATTGTTGATTTAGAATAAGTGAGTTTATATAATTTTATTGCGCTTGATTGTTGATTTTTTTTAAAAGTAACCAGTGATCCCTCTGCAATAAACTTCCTGGATCCACCACCGGTTGCGAACCTTTGTGCTGCAGTTACGGAGGGGTGTTCCCTTTTTTCAAGTTCGTTACGTCAGCTTTTGGAAATGTTATGAATGGGGGTGGTTTTTTGTACGAGGCTTTGTAGTGCCTTTTATTTTATCTTTCGCTGTGTTCGTATGACCATTTGGTGTAGTTATAAAATGTTGTATGGTATGTCCCTTCTTAGGGGGGTGCATCACAAACAAGGCCATTTAGGAAATGCGACATTGTCCAAGTTGTTTTTTGGGGTTGTCAGAAGACTAGCTCAGATGGAGTTGAATCCATATGGATTTGAAGTTTGGGGTGAAAGACTCTGAATAAAACGAAGTTCGAGATTGTCATCCTTCGCTTGCATTTTGGAGAAAAAAAATTGATCTCGGTTGACTCTGGTGATACGTAAGTGTTACATCGGAATCTTTGAACGTTGGGAAATCAAAGTTCGTCCAAACTCGTGAGTAGAATGCCAGAGTCAACTAAAACAGTTATGGTTATACTTTTCCATTACCATTTAGTTTAGTGTAGGAGTGTAATCTAGGACAAGCGCATGATTAACTCTCCTTAAAACTTTGGTCCAAATTGAGCCGGTCTGGTATAGAAAAGTTTGAATGTTGCAGGCTCTCTGCCTAAATTTGGTTTTGTGGTGGGGTTTGGCAAAAACGGACAAGCTTAGGTGGAGAAGGGATGGGATGGGTTTGGTTTGTAAATTACTTTTCTTGCAGGACTCTTCACTTTATGATAAGTTTAAGTGGCAACCACTTATGGTACATATTTGGCCCAAAAACGGAGGAAGGACGTCGGATGTGTTCTGATTGCAATGAGTTTCCTGGAAAATTAAGTTATTATTTGCTAGATGTATGACCATTGCAGCATATGCATTACATTCACACATGCTATAAACTATTTGCTATTTCATTTTATTTAGAATCAAGTACTGTTTTCTTTTGGTCTCCTCTTCATTCACGAATGTTCCTTTGGTCATCTCGCTTTTTGGGGTTGTATAAGAGAAGCAACAAGGTTCGATGACTTGAAGTTTATAATTGCAGGTATCAAGAGCAAGCCCTATATAATGACAAGTTATAGATGGATTCCAATCCAAATAAGTGGGGTTTTTGGTGGACTTTCAGAAAAGAGATGTGGTAGAGAAGGGTTGCATTGTGGCTCGCAAGCTGAGATCAAAGAAGATGAAATGACAGACATCCTTAGCAAAGCATTTGGGCTGCAGCAGTAAGACTGCCCTTGCCGTGACTTTGTCAGCTCTTTGTTGTACATAGCTACAAATGCAAATCTCTTTTTCTTTCACCCTTCCGGTGATTTTGAAATGCCCGTTTTGATGATGTAAAATGTTTTCCTTATAGGAGTATAGTTTTATTCGCTATGTTCTAGTTTTATTCACTTTCTGCTTACCTCATTTAGCCATCTTCTCGTGTGAGTTGGCTAGTAAAGGACCCCAAAAGTACTGTGTATGTAGACACTAAAATTTTTGCCCGATTTAATCGACGTCCAATCTATTGAGATAAATAAATAATCTCGATTAATTAAAGTCAAAGATGGTTAAAATCTTCAAGTGAATACAAGTCCACCAAACTTGCTAGGTTCAATCCATTTGAAATATGGTGAAGGCCAAATAGGAGTAAGACCATCTTCAGTGGTGGGTGCTATTTTTGGGGTGCCAAACCCAAATTTGGCCCCCCAACAATGGTTTTTTGCCAAACTGCTCCTGTGATGTGGCACCTGTAAAGACCCGGAAATTTGTGTAAATTTTTTTCGAATAAAGTTTGAAACTTTGAAGAATTTAGTTTGAATGTTTGTGTGTGGGTGAATGTGGAAAAATGTTTAGTTTTGGACTTTGTTGTAACACATTCATGAAATTAG